>NW_026475355.1:0-10906 GCF_026875155.1 Cherax quadricarinatus
CCCAATGAACCTAAAAAGATCATTAAAATCCCTCGAGCGGGTTTTTCCAGTACCTGTAAACACTCCCCCTCAACTTCCCCCACACTAATCGCTCCTCCCATCTCCATCCCCTCCTCTTTCTGCCCTAATCCACCCCCCCCCACCAACACTTCCTCAAAAGCATCGCCCTCCCCCCCCTTTCTCCATTTCTCTCGAAACCAGAAATCAGCATAATTACTCATGCCTTCTGTAGTAGTAAGCACCTGACCCTTATATCCACCCATATCCTCACTCACCTCTAATTGCAAAATAGTTGACTCCTTCTGCGTTACCCTAAAACGTCTTAAAACACTTCCCGAAGGTTTATCCCCCCACAATACAGCCTCCATCCTGCCCTCACACGCACGGCATCAAATCTGTCATTATGTATCTCTGCCATCTACCTCGAAGTTGCTCCACGGTCCCTACTGCCTCCCCCCATCCTCCTCATAACACTCGTTCAGCTGATATTCCAAATAATTCTGTAACCCATACCTCCACCTGGCCTCTTCCCGTTCCCTGTTTTTAAAGAACCCAGCAATACCCGGCTTAGCTAGCTTCTCCCGCCATTCCAAGACACACGAACCCCACATCCCTTGATCCCAAAAAGAGTGCCACCAATCCCAAAAGCCTCACACACCCCCTCCCCCTTCACAAGTCTCGCATTTAATTTCCAATAACCAGTGTGTAACCTAACCATATCCTCCCAATCAAGATCCGCAATAACCGCCCTGAGGTCAGAAAACCCCACATCGAAGCAATAATTTGAAATTAAAAAGACAGTTCCATCATTCACTCTAATCTTGTGCAAATTAATCTTGTGCCAGCTCTTCTCATCTGCAGTTCAGTAATTGATTATACTATGTTTGACACTTTTACTCATTACATATTATTTCTAAGTGTAAGAAGCACAGTGATTCATAATTGTAACATTTCTCTTTTGTTCTAAATCATATCATGGTGATTACAAAAAGGATCCAAATAAAACTTATTCATTCACACAAATTAGGCTTTAGGCCTGGTGGCTAAAGCTCTCGCTTCACACGACGAGAACCTGGGTTCGATTCCCAGCCAGGGTAGAAACATTGGGCGTGTTTCTTTGCACTTGTTGTCTATGTTCCCCATCAGTAAAATAGGTACCTGGGTGTTAGTCGACTGGTATTTACCTGGAGAGAGTTCCGGGGGTCAACGGCCCCGCGGCCCGGTCTGTGACCGGGCCTCATGGTGGATCAGGGTCTGATCAGTTAGGCTGTTACTGCTGGCTGCAGGCAGTCCAACGTACGAACCACAGCCCGGCTGGTCAGGTATCGATTTTTAGGTGCTTGTCCAGTGCCTGCTTGAAGACAGCCAGGGATCTATTCGTAATCCCCCTTATGTATGCTGGGAGGCAGTTGAACAGTCTTAGTCCCTGACACTTATTGTGTTGTCTGTTAACGTGCTAGTGACACCCGGCTTTTCATTGGGGGGATGTTGCATCGTCTAACGAATCTTTTGCTTTCGTAGGGAGTGATTTTCGTGTGCAAGTTTGGTACTAGTCCCTCTAGGATTTTCCAGGTGTATATAATCATGTATCTCTCCCGCCTGCGTTCCAGGGAGTACAATTTCAGGAACTTCAAGCGCTCCCAGTAATTGAGGTGTTTTATCTCCGTTATGCGCGCCGTGAAGGTTCTCTGTACATTTTCTAGGTCAGCAATTTCACCTGCCCTGAAAGGTGCTGTTACTGTGCAGCAATATTCCAGCCTAGATAGAACAAGCGACCTGAAGAGTGTCATCATGGGCTTGGCATCCCTAGTTTTGAAGGTTGGGTCGCATCCTGAGACACTGATCTAATTTGCCCGAAATGCTAAGCATAACAAGGGGCTTTCCATACAGTAGCATGTCAGTGATGTCAGCTAGGCCTCTATGCCATGTACATGTACTTGTAGTAAATAAAGATATCATATTATAAGACTGAATTTTTTTATTTGGCCTTCCAAAATCTGCTAAATATACAATGGGGCCCTTGCGAAGAAAAGTTTGGAGACCGCCTGATTTAGAGTATCCTGTTTGAAGGTTGTACTTAGATGGACATCAATCATATTTTGAGTCTTTTCTCATAAATAAGTTATTCTCCTATTAATACCTCAGCTATTTATTCCTGTATTCTCAAGATTTTTACACACATTACTGAGGAACTGTGGCTTTTACAAAATGACAACGGGAATTCATAATTGCCTTTACCGTTTATGTTTATTATTTAAATAAAATCCTTCGAAAAATAAAAATCTAGCATTTATTAGGATTCAGTATAATGACATGTCATTCATTTCCCTCCGATTTTGTTCTTTAAACTTTTGTTGTTCATGAAAAGTTGACTACAAACTTCTAAGTTTTACCTTGCATGAAAGGTACTAGATTGTTGCCATATAAAAAAAACGGTATTTATTTTTTCTCTATTTTTAGGCAAACTTCATTAACTTCTTTTATAGATGTCTGACCACCTTTTTAACGTACAATAAAAGTTTCACTGAAATCAGAGTATTTTTTAATTTTTTTCAAAATGAATTTGGTTTTTCGATGCAAGTACTTCCTACTCTCAGACCGTCAGAGTTAGAGGAGTTTTCATCGTCGATGATCTGTGTGATATTTTTGATCTGCAGTTGGTGGATTTCTTTTGGAGTACTGAGTTTAGAGATGTGTCAAAGATGAGGATTGTGCATGATTAATTTCTTAGGAGGGTAGTTAGGCATACTGATGTCAGAAGCCGTTATCTGCTAGAGTGGTTGGAATTGCTGTTACTTCCTAGCATAATATACTTCACATTGTCCAGTCATTTTTATTTGCAAAGATAGTATTTAAATCCATTTTGATTCACTTGTCTTATGAATAATAATATGTTCTAGCAATTCTTTAGAGACAATGTTATGATCAACACGCACAGGCTTCCATATAGTCGTAACTGGGTTTCTCGTGTTCTATTAGTAACACTAATTATTGCTGAGTCTTTCCTCGTATTAGGCATTCTGGTGGTTATATAATGCCCAAAAGTAATTCTTAGGGCTTCATTTCTCCAAGTCTTCTAATGATTTTACAGTTTTACATAACTATCAGCAATCTTACGTCAGCTAAACACATCGTTTTGGCAATTAACATTGACAATATAGTTACAATGTACTCTTCAATAGGCTGGGTTTGTGTTTACATTGTTGGTTTATTGTTTCTATAACTATTAGCGTGCAAGGCACAGTTTTACTTGGACACATAGTCAATAGTTTAACTTTCGGTTCTGGAGGTCCACTTTTCCTGTTACCAATATGTGAGTTAATCACTTTTCGGTTTCTCTGTAGAAGGTTTAACGGCGAGATTATCACACGCTGTCTGTATATAATTTAAAAAAATTTGCATTTCACTAAAAGTTTTAATATCTACAAAAATACAGGCAGCACAACTAAGTATGATGTTTCTTGAAAAATCAAATTTTAATAAAGCACTGACTAATATAATAAACAAAAAATGCTTTTCCCTAATTTCCCTTTTTTGACCTGAAACAGTGCAGCAGATTTTCTGTTAGTGATATATCCAAGGATCCTATGTAGATCACCAATGCTTATTCAGGTTAGCTTATACAAAATTTCTTCTCAGTTTGAAACATCGAGAGCATTTTTTTATCACGTGTAATTGTGCCTTTTGACCCATGTATATAGTTATAAATGTTGTTATTAAATTTGGACACTTCTGCTGGATGAATCCATTAAAACAGGTGGGTAATGTGTGTTCTTGTGCTCTGTATAGTAACCTCTTAAGTATACTTCTATTTAATATTTACACAGGCAGCTAGTCAGCGAAATGGGGAGGAAAATATCACATTGGTTACGCTTGGTAATGGTACAATAACGTTATTAATCCACGACGAATGTAACTCTAATGATTTAATAAGTAAAACTGTCCATTCTAAGGAGATCGATAACATTACTCCTGCTGCTTATGGTCACATCGAGTTCAGATTCGGTACACAGGGGTAAACCCACTCATCATGCAGTAATATTACGTCCATCATATTACTTTCCAAATTATCCCCGATGTTTGGTGGTAAAATGACATAGCTAGAGCCCTGCGTCTAACTAGTAATTAACTCATTTCATTTGTGAAGTGGTTTTGGGTGAACTACTTGTAATAATAATATTAATATCTTTATTTCTACAAGTACGTGTACAAGGATTACAGGAGCTGATATCAACGACTTACTATTATGTAGAAAGCCGCTTATTATGCAGAGCATTTTGGGCAAATTAGGTCAGTTTAGTCCCAAGATGCGACCCACACCAGTCGTCTAACACCCAGGTACCCATTTTATACAGATGGGTGAACAGGGACAACAGGTGTCTTATAGAAACACGTCCTAATGTTTTCCAGCCGTACCGCAGATTCGAACTCCGGACCTCAGTGTGTGAGCTGAGTGCGCTATCGATCGAAATACGGAACACCTCTTTCTGGTTATTTTTTATACACTTACTCAGGTGATGTGCTCTTAATTTAGCTCACACATCTGTCAAATTCTATGTAGTATTATTCTTGGTATGTGTGAAAGCTCAGTTATTCTTTTTCCTCCACATCACGAGAGGCTTGAAATATTTTAAGCATTCGTGGAATCCGGAGGCATTTGTAATCTTTTCCTATTTGTCCAGCTATTGACTTAGATTGTCAGCCCAAGGAGGAAGGTGCGAGTACCTCTCCTGCTCAGGAAAATATAAAATAGAAAACAAAGGTAATATCATAACATAAACAGGATAGAAATATTGAATAAATATTCATCTTCATTATACAAATTAAAAAAGAAAAGCGTAAATATTAAGCACAAACAAAAAATAATATAAAGTAATTTAATCAGGTAACACAAGAATAACAGGAATCTCAGGATACTCACGGGTATATAGTACTAAACCCATCGGATGTATAAAGCCATGGATTGATGTACAATCCAGTAAAAAAAAAAAAAAACAGAGGGAGGATGGTGGGGATACCAAGCCGGCAGTTACAGATGGTGGCTCGGTCGTTGTATGATAAAGAAAGTAGGTGCAGCTTCCCAGTTTACAAGATGGGGATGTTGGTTGTGACTGAGAGTAAGTGGTTGGAAGTAGCCTAGTTCCATTATCATGGTGCCACACTCGATAAGTCCTGAAGTGAGCCGTGAGGGGCAGTTCCTCATAGATGGGCTTGACTGAAGTAAAAGATGAGTGTAGCCGAAGAATGAGTACTCAAGTAAAGGCTGCCTTCACCACCTGGTAGCTTCACGTCAACGTCATCAGTACCAATAACAACACCAGCACGTATTAGGAATCAGACAAACATATGGGCTAGGATAAAAAAAATATAAGAATGTGTTATATGCTTAACAAGTCAGCTGCGTAAAAATGTATCAGATGCGTGTTGAGTTATTAGAATTACGTTAAGGCAATAATACTGTCACTTAGGATAACTCATTAACACAACTGGAGACAAGCATTAGAAACGCCAATAACAACAGACACATTAATAACACTAATATAACAATAACAATTAAGTACAAGGTATATACGTGGACAGGAGGAGCTTAGAAAGGTAAGGAGGGACGAGGTTCTCCTGGCAACACTGGGAAAGAAGAGTAGAATAAAAGAGTTATTAGGCTGAAACAACAGGGAAAAAAATTGAGCGTGCAAGTCTCAAGCCTAGAGATAGCGTAGCAGGCGAGGTTGATGAAACAGATGCCTGGAAACTGTAGCCAACAAATTACTGCACTGTCAGACAAATCAGAAGAATAAGAATAAAGTCTATCAGAAACTTTTCCCTTACAAGGTTCTTATTTTGGAGTATCATAATATTTATGTTGTCCGTGATGCTGACTTTCCTACTTTCATTCTATCTGAATTTTTTGTGAATAGTTCAGAGCTGGAGGAAAGAGCCGAACCACAAAAGTACTTACAAAATATGCACCCTCACTTAGAATAAAACAACAATAATCTGACGGATACCACTATGTACACATCAGATATAATAACCTATAACATAACAACAACGAACAAAACAACAATGGGCTCTGTGAACAATAGCTCAAGAGAACTAAGACCAAGATAACGCACAAGGTGATCACTGACTTGGAATTGGCCACTAATGCCAGAAACTCGAGGAAGGAGAAGCCAGAGAAGCGCAACCAATACAAGATAAAAGCGACCGAGATGTCATCCCGATCGATCCGCTGAAGTTATGATGAAACAGGAACTCTTCCCTCCTGGGTCGTGACTCTCCGCGTCTCTCGCGGGAGACGAGACCAGAAATACTGGAAGAGATGAAGAAGGGACCTACAGTGTCTTTATGCCACTCTAAAAGATGAGTTTAGCCGAACTTATTCCTTTGCTTTGACTTTATATTAACCGCAGGGGCTTATTCTCTTAACCCCAACCTCCACATAAGTTTTCTGGGGTTTATGTGTGTGACTTTTCCGCCTCCAAATGTGTGGTCCAATGATGTCTATTAGTTAATCGGCAGTAGTCATTACCATTATTAAATTGGCAGTACAGGAGTGATCATTAATAAAATCGAATCACAGCAGTAACCACTTGAATACCGGTATTACAGCAGTGACCATTAGTATAGCAGCAGTGCAGTAGATAACATTAGTAAACCGACGGAATAATGATGATAATTGGTTTGAGGGACAATTAATTACCATCACAACAACGAAACTCGAGACTATTTAAGTAAAAAAAGTAGATCTACTTTTGTAGCACTACGAATTTGAATGTCGATCTCTTTGGACCGTTTAAGGGTTAAGATCATAATACTACTATGACCTCAGACCTACACAGACCGAAACTTTATACTCCTCAATTTGCCAAGTAGGATCATTCAGTTAGCCACAAACCCACACAGAGAGTGACTCTTGACTTTGGCAACTTTTCTTATAGGGTGGGGCGTGGCTCCCTTGCGGGTCGTGAGCTGGTTTCCATAGGGCCGCAGACTATCTGTGCTATCTCTGCTTGTATCTTCAGGATATCAGAAATCTGCACATGTCATTTGGATTATGATGTTTTTATTTGATAATATTGTTATCGTTTTATTCACAGCCTACACTGATATTTATATATCAGTGAAATGTGCTCAAAAAATGTGCTCAAAAATGGAAATATGAAATATAAATAATTCAGAAAAATATTATATTCTTGAAGTATGCAGGACAGTAACACAAATTATTATGGTGTTCGTTTTGCTTCTAGAAGTCAAGAAAAACTATCCACATAAAAACAATGAGCACAATAAAGAGCACAATTTTGACAGCGACTTCGCCGCCGTCAAATAAAGAACTATGGCGTCATATGGTAAAAGTGATTGAGAAAGATGACTCACGAAATCGCAATGGCACTTGGACTGCCTCAGACTGGAAGTAACAGTGAGCTGATCCCACATCAACATTAAACAGGATTGGATTTGAAGGTGGATAATTTCAACTTTTTTTTATATATAAATAAGCGAATGATTAAATAAAAATAAATAAAAATACCATTGCTGGAAAAAAAAAGTCACAAACCCACAAGAAGACGGAATCTTCAGAAGACGTTACGGTTCATCCCTCTCCCAGCCTCACAGATACCATCTAGACAAACGACCTATGTTAACATTATTCCTTACAAGAGTTTTTACTGTCTTTCTAAGAAAATTGGCAAACTCTCTATTCTTCAGATTATTATTATTATAATCAAGGGGGAAGCGCTAAACCCGGAGGATTATACAGCGCCTGGGGGGGGGGGATGTGGAAGGCATTCAGGCTTAATTCGGGGAACTGGAGCACAGATCCAATTCCCTAAATCAAGAGCCCCTCGCCAACATCAAAGAACCTTCCTTGAGGGGTTTACTCTTCAGAATAATTTTAAACTGGCCTGGCCTTCTCACACTCCCTTGACCTGTTTTCTGTATTTCTCCTTCGTCTATGTTAACCCCATGAGGAAGATGTGATAGAAGATGCTGGAGATGCTCCGATCCTCTCCTCGTGAGATTAATTTACCTAATTTACCTGACCTTTCTTGAAACATTATCTATCACCTTTTCCCGTTGTATCGACCTGTCATTTTTTCACTGCATTGTAATGCTGAACTATGACACAATAATAATTAAAGACTACCTCCAAAGTGTTATTTATTTGTAAAACAAATAACAATTTTCAACTGAACAGCCGGGCAAAAAGAATGAAAACGCAGAAAAACAGACAACTATACTTGAGTATCATAGTGTAAAGAATTCTCTCACTAGTGTATTGATTTTCAAGGTTGAAGACGCGATAAACGTTTTTTTTTTTGTGCTGCTCTATGTTCTTGTCTGTTGTCACTCACTGATGCTTGAGGTTTTTGCTGGGTACAGAATGGTGAATAGAATTGAGACTTTAGACACATGTGCAACACCTGGGTTTCATTATTTGAATACGTTTGGCCAATCAGTGATTTTTTCGATATAGTACAGAGATGATACTGAAAATGAACTGAAAAGTCATGTCTTCGAAACGTCTTCAAATAAAGATACCAGGGTGTGCACATGAATTTAATTCCTGCTGCCCTTGATAAAGGGCAACAGCCATTATCAAGTCTTCTGACTGAGCAAACTTGGTGGAAGTGAAGAATATAGTCGGAAAGTAAATGCACATCAGTTGCTGTACGATCCGTGACAGGTATCCCCGTATTAGTACCGCATATTTGAAGCGAATAACAACAATTCAATAGTCGTCATATGGAAACTGCTATCCAATTTCATGAATTAAAATGGCAAATTTTAAACCTTTCCACTAAGAAACACCAGCTTTGAAGGTCAATTGAAGAGGCATTATCCTGTTATCGTACAGATCATTATCTAAAAATACAGAGGCACATTAAGCTTGATGCCACTCAGAAGTTCCATAACAAACATGCCCGCTTTGAAGGATTGAAGCAAACGGATGCGACACTCAGAAATTATTGCATGAAAAGCAGAATTTGAATTTTCCCCAGTTTCTTCTAAATAAGTAATGGGGGACCTACAAAGGTCAAAATCAACCCAAATCTTTTTCAGATTTTTAAGTAACTGGTAAGTAATATAAATTCTTTTACAATGGTCTTGTGGGGACACAGAATGTTAAAGGCACATAAAATACATTATGTAGGTTTAACCTAGAATGGAGTACAAGGAGAATGACAATCAGTAAAAGAGAAGTGAAAGTTCATAAATTAAAGGAGTAGGTAGTTAGAGCAAGATTTCAGCAATTGTTGGGGGAAAGCCGAAGAGTATAGGAAATGAGGACGTTGAAGAGATATGGAATACTGAAGGATCTAGTTTTATAATAGCGTGTTGCAGACATTTGTGGATACAGGAGGGTGGGTGCGGGAAGGAAGAGCAGCGATTGGTGAAATGATGAGATAAAGAGAAAGTTTGCACCTCAGAATTTTTACAGAACAAAAGTGATATAAGCAGAGTGGAGAATATGAAGAGTAAGAGAGAGAGTTAAGAGGGTGAAGAGTGAGAGTAAGAGGAAGCAAATGAGAGAATGAGTGAGGTTCTGTCAACAAATTTTTCTGAAAATATGAAATAGTTTTGTAGTGAGATTAATAAGTTGAGAAAGCCTAGGGAACGAAAGAATTTAACAGTTAAAAACGAAGAGGAGTGTTACGGGATGGGGAGGAGGAGTATCAGGAAGACGGAGGGAATATTTTGAGCAACTGTTTAAATATTGATGAAGAGAGGGAGGCAGTGACTTCATGCATTGGCCAGGAAGTATTACAACTTTAAAAGTGAGGAGGAACCAGATGTGAGTATGGGGGAGGTACATGAGGCAGTGGGTAGAATGAAAGGGAAAAACGCATCTGAGATTCATGAAATAACCTGCCACTCAAACCTAGAGGTTGGAGCGGTAGTGATTTTGTTAAATAAATATTTCTAAAATAAATATATCTAGAAAGCTTGCATAGTTCCTTCATATAAAGGAAAAAAACACAAAGAGAAAGTGTATGATTTTTAAAAGCATAAGCCTTTTGAGCATATCAGGTAAAGTTTATTGTCGAGTTATTATTGAAAAAATAAAAAAAGGGGTGAGACAAAGAGCAAGATTGCAGATGAATAAGGAATTTTTAGGTAAGGTAGGGAATGTGTAGACCAAGTGTTTACAGTGAAGCAATATACCTGAACAATATTTAGAAAAGGATAAAGAACTTTCGTTGTATTTGTAGATTTAGAAAAGGTATATGATAGAGTGGCTAGGGAAGCAATGTGGCAGATGTTGCAAGTGTACTGAATGGGTGGCAAGTTACTTAAAGTAGTTAAGAGTTTTTATGAAGATAGTGAGGCTCAGGTTAGGGTATATAGGAGAGAGAACAGGATAATTTTTTCACTGAAAGTTGGCCTTGGACAGAGATGCGTGATGTTACTTACCATGGTTGTTTAACATATTTATAGACAAGGTTGTAAAAGACGCGATTGTTAGGGTGTTGGGGATAGGTGTTGGATCGGAAGTTAAGGAATCTTATACAAAGGAGTTTTCACAGTTGCTCTCTGCCGATAACACGGGAAATTCTGAAGAGAAGCTGCAAAAGTTGGTTGGCGAAATTGGGAGGGTATGTAAATGAAGGAAATTAAAAGAGAATATAGGAAAGAGCAATTCGTAGTTTGGAAATTAGGAGGTGCAGGGTTACTGACACTATTGTGCAGACGGCTGACGATGCCTTGTTGATGTTCTCTAGATATTTAGAAAGGATGGAAAAATAGGATGACTTAGAGGGCGCATAAATCTCGATCCCCGGAGATTTATTAACCGTCATACTACTAATAGCCTTCCAAATTTCCGCCTCGCCAAAACCGCATTATGTATAACCCACACGTCTGGACACATATTCCTATCAAGCCCCTTTCGGCGTAATCG
>NW_026475357.1:0-10724 GCF_026875155.1 Cherax quadricarinatus
TTTTCCCCTTTCAAGGGGGGCTCCTTTGGAAAGGTGAAGGCTCTGCTGGGAATAAAAACCTGTCGGTCTACTTCCTCAGACCGAACCTAATTACCCCCAATCCCCCGTTCCCTATCCATCCTCCCCTTTTCCTTTCCTCCTCCTCCTCCCCATCCTCCCGTTTTTCCTTTCCTTTTTGGCCTTTTTTTTTTCCACAAGCACGCTAGTTCCTAGGTAGGGGAAAGGGTACCGGGGTCCATCCCATTCCGTTGAGGTTCTTGGCGGTTGGCGTAGTTTGCCGTGGAATCTGGATTGCCTGGGGATGTCCTGATCCCTCTCCGGTATCCCGGTATCCCGGAGGGTGGCTTTGGGTGTCTCTCAGGCGACGGGTGTATCTCTGGAAGCCACCTTTCGGATTCCGGGGGTGGTGGCCGAAGGAGGTATGCTTTGTGGCGGATTTCTGCCCGCCCTCTCTTTTGTCCACCGAGGTAGCTCTCGGCAGATGTGAGGTTGCTATCCCGGATTGCCGGTTTTACTGGCATGATGGGTAGGGTATGGCATGGGTTCCATGCTGCATCTGCGCTACTTGCGGTGCTGAGGTCCTCTTGGGCGCGGAGGGAGATTTCTGGCCCTTTCATTCCTCCTAGGAACTATCCGTCCCCGGTCCCCCCTTTTTTTATTCTTTTTTTATTTTTATTTTCTTTTCTTCTTTCTTTTTTTCTTAAAAAAACAAAAAGAAAGAAGTAACCTAACCATGGCAGCCCTAGTCAATGAACCTGCTACCCCCAGGCCCCTTCTTGATACCGCACCCCGTTCTGACTCCGCCTCGTCTTTGGACCACTCTTCGGACACTCCTCATGCCTCTGTACCTCTTGCTGGTGGTGTTTCCTCACCCGCTTCAGATACTGAGGCCTCGACTGACTTCTTCGATTTATCTGACCTTAGCTCTCCTATGACTATGCTTCCGGCCTCTCCCTCTACGGTGTGGCAATTTTCAAATCGCCGGCCCGTTCCACGTCAGACCAACTCTGGTCCCACGCCTAAACGACAATGACAATTACCTGCTGATGATACTTCTCCACCTTCTCGTTCTTCTCAGAAAAGATCGACATGTCCTTCACTACCTTTCCACGCTCAGTTTCAGACTGCACAATGGACTAAATTCTTCACTTTACGACCGACTTCCTCTACTGCCTATCTTTCTGACCACAGTATTGGCAAGGCACTCCTATGCCATGTTGGTAAAGATATTTCTTTTCATGCTCTTAAGAGCGGTACGCGCATCGTCACCATACAGAATGCTACCCAGGCTCATGAGCTTTCTCGTCTTTCCCATATTGATACTGTTCCTGTAACTATTGAAAAGCATCTTTCCCCTCAATTCTTTGTAGTGGTACCGTCATTCTGCCCCATACCATAGTTCAAAAAAAATTTCCAGACATGTGGCACTGACATTCTTGAACAGCTGGAACTCCAAGATCTCCCAATCCTCAAGGTAGACACTTATGTTCTTCCTGCCCGCGGGCGGAGACGATGCCCTAGCAATGTGGCTCGTTTAACTTTTGACAGCCGTGAACTCCCATCCTCAGTTTATGTAGCAGGACATCGGTTACAAGTTCGAAAGGTGATCCCTACAACCGCAACAGTGTAGAAATTGCTGGCGATTTGGCCATCCAGCGAAATATGCAGATCTATCGCCGAATGCCCAGTCTGTGGTGCCGATGACCATTCTAATACGTCTTTGCAATCGACCTCCCTCTTGCCTTAATTGTCATGAGGCTCACCCTTCGTACTCTCGCTGTTGTCAAGTCTACTTAAACGAGCGGGAAATCCGTTACCTCAAAGAGGCAGGTCTCCCTTATGCCATGGCAGTTTCTCATCTCCGCCTCCAAGGGAGACTACCTCGTGTTTCTTATTTCCCGTGTTTCAAAACGTCCCCCCACTTCTGGTATCCCATCTTCTGCACCACACTCTGTGGTTACCTCTCCCATAGTCACTCCTGTAGCTAATTCTTTTGCTGTCCTCGGCTCAGACGTCCCTACTTCAACGTCTCAGTCTGATCTTGCTTCTTCATGTTCTCTCTCACAAGCCTCAGTAGCGACGAGATCTCGTATGACACCTCCTCCCAATCATCCCTCTACTTCTCAAAAGTCAAAAAAAAAGGGCCGTTAACACCTCCTACCCATCTTCCACCTCTCATTTTCCCTTCCCTGTCTCTGTACTTGGTTTCTCCCCTCTCAACTGGCTCTGTTACAAGTGTAGAGGTTCACCTTCCTCCTCGTACTGTACCTTCCTCCCCTGTTTCCCTCCCAAGTTTCTTCCTCTTCGGCCACCTCCCAGGTTTCTGCCTCTTCTGTTCCCCTTCACGCTTCTCCAGTTCCCTCCACCCTTCCGTCCCCCCTACCTTGGTACAGTCCATTACAGTTCCAATCTTTACTCATCCTCCCCCTACCATTTCCAATATTGTCTCCCATACGAGGTTCTCTGAATTCTGAAACACTTGAAGCAATCTCTGAATTATTGCAGAGACCAAACCATCAATGGACACTGATCACCCTCAGCTCCTTCTCTCTCTACTCCATCTGCGCAATCCTTTCTTCACAGCGCACCGTTCCTTCGCTGCTTGAACGTTTTCCACGGCCTCCGCATTGTGGACTTTTCTAACCCCTATAGTCCGTAGGAACCCTTACCTGCGGATTTCAGGTTATCTTTATCATTGCCAATCATGGCCTATTTACAGTGGAATATACGCGGCCTCAGGGGTAATCGGGGTGAGCTTCAGATGTTACTCTCCCAGTTTTCCCCTGTTGGTGTTTACTTACAGGAACCAAAATTACACTCTGCTGTTATCTCTCCCATCTCAGGCTATAATTTATTGTATTCTTCAGATCCTTTTCCTGATGGGACCTTTAATGAAAGTGCCCTTCTTCTACGCACTGATATTCCGTACCATCAGCTATTTGTTCATACTTCGCTGCATTACACAGCAGCCCGTATCCACTTGCATAGGTGGTATATGCTCTGTTCTTTATATCTCTCTCCTTCTCGGGCATTATCTATTACGGATATTGCCTTTCTTGTTCGTCATTACCACCACCGATTCTGTTACTTGGTGATTTTAATGCCCACCATTTCCTCTGGGGGGGGGTCTCACTGTGATTCCCGTGGCATTCAGTTAGAGGCTTTTCTTGCCGCCCACCCCCTCCATGTTTGAAATACAGGTACTCACACCCATTTTGATCCTCGGACTCACACTCTCTTGCATTGATCTCTCAGTCTGCTCTTCCTCCGACGCATTAGACTTCACTTGGTCTGTTTCTTCGGACTTACATGACAGCGATCATTTCCCATATACATTCTTACTTCCCCTTCATATCACCACCTCTTCGCATCCCACGCTGGCAATTTGATCAGGCAAATTGGAACCTAACTCACATTTAACTGTTTTTAGAGAGGTTCCTTCTTCGTCCTCCATCGATGAGCTTTTACACCTCTTCTCATCCTCCGTTTTAACCCCAGCTTCTCATTCTATACACCAAACTTCGGGCAGGCATTCTCAGAAATGCGTGCCTTGGTGGGCCCTGCTTGTGCTCGTGCAGTACGTTTGAAACGTGCTGCATGGGGCAGGTACCGGTACAATAGAACCACAGAGAGACTTCTTGAATTTAAGCAGAAGCGTGCGATCGCTCGCCGGTCATCCGTGACGCTAAACGCACTTGCTGGCGAGATTATGTCTCCACCATCACCTCTGCTTCCTCTATGAGTGCAGTCGGAAAAAAGTACGAGAAATGAGTGGTAAATATTCTCCTGACCCGGCTCCTGTTCTGCGGGTTGCCGGTGTTGATTATAGCAAAACCAACTAGATGTTGCCAATGAAATTGGCAATCATCTGGTCCATATTTCTCAGGGACTCCATCTATGCCCCTCATTTCTTCTCAAAGTCTGCCAGAGAGTTAGCACCCTTGGGCTTTTCTTCTCTCAGAGAAGAACAGTATAATTGCCTTTTACAAATTCCAAAACTGGAGGCAACACTCTCAGCTTGCCGATCATCGGCAGCTGGGCCCGACGACATTCATATTCGTATGCTACAACATTTACATCAGTCAGCCCTTGCAGTCTATTAACGCCCTTTTCAATCTTATTTGGTCCACAAGGGGTTCTTCCACAGCGTGGAAATCCGCCATTTGTTCTCCCTTTCTGCAAACCAGGCACTACAGGACATGAAACCTCCCCTATCGTCAATTGCTCTTACCAGTGCAGTTTGCAAAGTGATTTGGGAAAGTCTAGTAAATAGACGTTTAGTGTGTATTTAGAGACACAAAAGTCTCTCCTCGTCAATATGGCTTTCGTAAGGGACGTTGTACCATAGACCCCTTACTACGCTTGGATACTATGTTGTAATGCCTTTGCGAATAACCACTCAGTTATTGCCAATTTTTTTGACCTTGAGAAGGCATAGACACAACTTGGAGTATAATATTTTAGCCCAAGCCCACTCCTTAGGCCTTCGAGGCAATCTACCATCCTTCCTTAAGAACTTTTTAACTGACAGGGATTTCTATGTTCGGGGTTTTAAAAATGTGCTCTCCCCGGGCTTTATCCAAGCTGAAGGTGTCCCCCAGGGATGGGGTTCTGAGCACAACACTTTTTCTCCTTGCTATTAATGAATTGGCCTCTAGTCTTTTCCCTCAAAATTTGGTCATCACTCTAAGTTGATGACTTCGCTATTGCCTGTGCAGGCGCTGACGTCACCTTATACAGTTTCTCTCCAGCATGCAGTCGACCGTGTTTCCAATTGGGCCACCACACGTGGGTTTAAATTTTCCAGCACTAAAACCCACCAAATTACTTTCACTAGACGCTCTGTCATCTCCGATCATCCTTTGTGCCTCTATGGCTCCCGTATCCCTGAACGTGATACAGTCAAGTTTCTGGGCCTCCTCTTTGATCGTAGGTTATCCTGGAAACCTCACATTACCTCTCTGAAGGCAACTTGCCACAGCTGGCTGAACCTCCTTAAAACCCTTGCTCATCTTTCATGGGGAGCTGATCATCGAACCCTCCTTCGCCTACATTCCACCCTTATCTTATCGAAACTTGATTATGGTGACCAGATCTATTCAGCGGCATCTCCTGCTACTCTCTCTAGCCTTAACCCCATTCATCACCAAGGATTACGTTTATGCCTTGGTGCTTTTCGCTCTTCCCCTGTCGAGAGCCTCTATGCAGAAGCGAACGTTCCATCCTTATCCGATCGCCGTGATGCCCATTGCCTTCGCTACTAAGTACGCTCTCATGATCTCCGCAATCCTTCCATTTATAGAATGGTCACTGATATTAGTAGACATTCTTTATTTGTTCGCCGCCCCTGTTTACTCCGTCCCTTCTCTCTTCGCCTTCATTTGCTCTTGTCTTCTCTTCAATTACCACCTTTCTATGTACATGTAGCATCTCACTTTTCCCTACCCCCCTGGGAAGTTCCAGCTGTTCGAGTCTGTTCTTTCTCTCTCCCTTGCTCGAAAGCCCAACTGTCTACGGTCGCTTCCCGCTCTCATTTTCTTGACCTCTTTCACTCTCATTCTCATGCCATTGCTGTGTACACAGATGGCTCAAAGTCTTCTGACGGCGTAGGATTCGCTGCAGTGTTTCCGGACAGCATCGTACAAGGGCATTTACTATCTTCGGCTAGTATTTTTACTGCTGAATTGTATGCCATCCTTACAGCACTTATCCGTATTGCATCTATGCCTGTGTCATCACTTGTGGTTGTCTCAGACTCCCTTAGTGCTTTACAGGCTATACAGAAATTTGATACACCTCACCCTTAGTCCTCCGTATCCAACTTTGGCTACGCGCATCTTTACCAAGCATAAAGATATTGTTTTTTGTTGGGTCCCTGGTCATGTTGACGTACAGGGCAATGAACAGGCAGACCTGCTGCACGGTCAGCAGTACATGACCTACCAGTTTCATGTAGAGGTATTCCATTTATTGACTATTTTGCTGCAATATCTTCCCAACTTCACACCCGTTGGCAACAACGTTGGTCTACTATGCTCGGCAAACAAACTTCAATCTATTAAACCGAGTATAGGTTACTGGCCGTCTTCTTATCACCAGTGTCGAGGTTGGGAGACTACTCTCTCCCGTCTTCGCATTGGCCATACTCGTCTTACTCATAGATATCTCATGGAGAGGCGCCCTGCTCCTCTCTGTAAGAGTTGCCAAGTTCCATTATCAGTCAGCCACATTCTGTTGGATCGCCCACTTTATCAACGAGCACGCAGAATTTACCTCCGTCGTCGTCTTCGCTCTGCTGCTCTCTCTTTACCTTCCCTTCTCGCTGATGGATCCACCTTTCATCCAGACTCATTGACTTTTTGACAACAACTGACTTCACAAATTCTGATACCTTCAGCCCTTTCTATTTCAATCTCTTGCTACCCCCTACCCCGTACTATCCCTGCCCCGCTGTTTTCTGTAACCTACTGATCATCCCTCCTCCCTTCTGCCATCCAATACCCTCGCTTCCTTCCCTACCCTGCAGCGCTGTATAGCCCTTGTGGCTTAGCGCTTCTTTTTGATTATAATAATAATAATACCTATTACTCTAAAAGCTACCTAGTTCTCTAAAAGCTACCTAGTGTTCTAGAAGCTACCTAGTACTCTAAAAGCTACCTAGTGTTCTAAAAGCTACCTAGTACTCTAAAAGCTACCTAGTACTCTAAAAGCTACCTAGTGTTCTAAAAGCTACCTAGTGTTCTAAAAGCTACCTAGTACTCTAAAAGCTACCTAGTACTCTAAAAGCTACCTAGTACTCTAAAAGCTACCTAGTACTCTAAAAGCTACCTAGTGTTCTAAAAGCTACCTAGTATTCTAAAAGCTACCTAGTACTCTAAAAGCTACTTAGTACTCTAAAAGCTACCTAGTACTCTAAAAGCTACCTAGTACTCTAAAAGCTACCTAGTACTCTAAAAGCTACCTAGTGTTCTAAAAGCTACCTAGTACTCTAAAAGCTACCTAGTGTTCTAAAAGCTACCTAGTACTCTAAAAGCTACCTAGTACTCTAAAAGCTACCTAGTGTTCTAAAAGCTACCTAGTACTCTAAAAGCTACCTAGTGTTCTAAAAGCTACCTAGTACTCTAAAAGCTACCTAGTGTTCTAAAAGCTACCTAGTACTCTAAAAGCTACCTAGTGTTCACCCCTCAAGGAAGGTTCCTTGATGTTGGTGAGGGGCTCTTGATTTCGGGAATTGGATCTGAGCTCCAGTTCCCCGAATTAAGCCTGAATGCCTTCCACATCCCCCCCCCCAGGCGCTGTATAATCCTCCGGGTTTAGCGCTTCCCCCTTGATTATAATAATAATAATACCTAGTGTTCTAAAAGCTACCTAGTACTCTAAAAGCTACCTAGTGTTCTAAAAGCTACCTAGTACTCTAAAAGCTACCTAGTATTCTAAAAGCTACCTAGTACTCTAAAAGCTACCTAGTACTCTAAGAGCTACCTAGTACTCTAAAAGCTACCTAGTACTCTAAAAGCTACCTAGTATTCTAAAAGCTACCTAGTACTCTAAAAGCTACCTAGTGTTCTAAAAGCTACCTAGTACTCTAAAAGCTACCTAGTATTCTAAAAGCTACCTAGTGTTCTAAAAGCTACCTAGTACTCTAAAAGCTACCTAGTACTCTAAAAGCTACCTAGTACTCTAAAAGCTACCTAGTACTCTAAAAGCTACCTAGTGTTCTAAAAGCTACCCCCCTCAAGGAAGGTTCCTTGATGTTGGTGAGGGGCTCTTGATTTAGGGAATTGGATCTGTGCTCCAGTTCCCCGAATTAAGCCTGAATGCCTTCCACATCCCCCCCCAGGCGCTGTATAATCCTCCGGGTTTAGCGCTTCCCCCTTGATTATAATAATAATCTAAAAGCTACCTAGTACTCTAAAAGCTACCTAGTACTCTAAAAGCTACCTAGTACTCTAAAAGCTACCTAGCATTCTAAAAGCTACCTAGTACTCTAAAAGCTACCTAGTACTCTAAAAGCTACCTAGTACTCTAAAAGCTACCTAGTACTATAAAAGCTACCTAGTACTCTAAAAGCTACCTAGTACTCTAAAAGCTACCTAGTACTATAAAAGCTACCTAGTACTCTAAAAGCTACTAGTACTATAAAAGCTACCTAGTACTCTAAAAGCTACCTAGTACTCTAAAAGCTACCTAGTACTCTAAAAGCTACCTAGTACTCTAAAAGCTACCTAGTACTCTAAAAGCTACTTGAAGAGATGTTCATAAGAGGCAGAAGTTACAACATAAGGGAGAGCTTGTGTGTTCTAGCGTAAACTTAACATATAACTAGGTCAAGGTATGCCTGGGCACCAGATGACAGCTGACAGCTAGTGTATTCTTCAGCATGCAGCCTACCATGTTGCGGTGACGCCATTGCTAGATAATGAAGAGAAGCTGTTCTTTGTTGTGCTTGGGGGTGCGCTGAACCTGCCTGGCATGGGCCAATAGGCCCATGCCAGGCAGTTCATTCATATGTTCTCTGGTGACTGGTATGCCAAGGAGGATTCAATTTCTGACGATATTTGTACGAAAGATTTATGTTGAAGAAAATGCATTTATTACGGAAACTTTTCGCTCTATTGGGGTTATTGATTTATCAATGTCATAAGCTTTAACAGAATAAAAAGTTGTCCTGATAGTTGCTTATTTGGCAACTCATGTCTTTAGTTAAGTAGCCTTAGGTAATATAAACACATATGCAGTATAATGTGATCCTTTATTGACTACGTTTCGCCCACACAGTGGGCTTTTTCAAGTCACAAACAGAGTTCTGTTTGTGACTTGAAAAAGCCCACTGTGTGGGCGAAACGTAGTCAATAAAGGATCACATTTACTGCATATGCGTTTATATTTCCATTGTGTCGGTATTTTATACCATTTATTTCCATAGCCTTAGGTAAGTACTGGGCGCCAGCTCTTGAAGCACGTGTTAAGTAACAGTGATGATTTTGCACGCATAAATCAGTTTATAAGGTCTATTAACATGCGCGCGCACATTGTTGGAGAGTGTGTGTGTTATTTATTTATATACATAAAATAGCTTAATAATAGAAGAGGATTCCAGCTTCCTAATTTTTGTCAAATTGACTGGACTTCTTTCGTCAGTGATTTAGAGTCCAGTGACTTCCTGAAAGTGTTTTGAGAGGATTAATGCGTGGACCTATATACCAGGGAAAAGATGAGATTCGACAGACAGAGATGAATACCTCTACAAACAAAGACGAAGAATCGGAGAACTTCTGGAAGGTGGCAGATTATCTGAAGTGCTGAAAGAAATACTGGCTAGAGAAATAAAGGATATTGAACTCAACTCGAATGAATCACACAGTCCAGGAGAGAGTGGGAGCTAAAAGCAGGTAATGAAACTGAAAGGAATCCAAAATGTTCCCTCATTGAACACCCGGGGGTAAAAACCAATCCAGTATCAGGTCTTTCCCAAACAGGAGGAACTTGAATAAATGGTAAAATTCCCGACAATATGTAAAGAAAAGGACCAAGTGCAACAAGTGACATTTTTGTAAAACGTTGTTTCCCGGGAGCTTTATCAAGCCATTAAAAACAATACAGGACACAGGGGGTATAAAAGGGCTCAATGAGGTAAAAATAAGGGGGGGGGACCTTTGGGTTCCTAGGGGTTATAGTAGTAGTGGTAGGCCCCAAAATAAACAATGTAATAAATTGTAAATTTTCCCGAAAATATGTAAAGTAAAAGGACACAAGTGAAACTTTTTACTTTTATTGTAAAAACGTTTCGCCTCCGGGATTTTATCAAGCCATTACAAAAAATACAGGGACACAGGGGTATAAAAAAGGCTCAGAGTGGGGTGAATACTAGGAGGTACCATTTCGATGTTCACTAGTGGGGTAGTAGTAGTGTAGGGGTAGTACAAAGCAATTAATTCGTACATGGAGAAGGGAAAAAAAGCATTTCTTTGGGAACTAAAAATAGGTTGGACAAATATAAAGGAGAGCGAAACGTTGCTACAATAAATGTCCATTATTTTTACTTTGTCCCCCTTTTCTTTACATAATACAATATGGTAAGCAATTAATTGTACATATAAAAAAATAAAAAGCTGTTGGGAAGACACAGTGCAACAGTTAGACAATTTTTTCCCCAAAAGTTCCCTACACAGTAGGCTTCTTCATCGAATACAGAAATAGGCAAACAGTAAGATGTGAAACGATGAATCATCCATCCCCTTAAGGGTGATGGACTGATTACATCGCTTCACATCTCTACTGTTCCGCCTCTTTCTGTATTCGCTGAAGAAACCTATGTGTAGGCGAAACGTTTCGGAAAAGTTGTCTAATGTTGCCATGGTCTTACTAACAACCTGTCGGTTTTTTATACATTTTATGTTATCAGGAATAAAACTATTTCTTGGGAACATTAAAAAAAAGGGTTTGGGCAAATATAAATGAACGAGGAGCTTTTTTTTTGTTTTACTTCTTGGGTTTTTGTAGTATAACAGGGGAACTTTTTGAGGGAGGGTTTACTGTTTTCAAGGATTCTTCTAATCTTCGAGAGGGGAAGCTGCCCTTTTTTTGTTTAATTGTATTGAAACAGCGACATGCGTTTTAAGGCACTTGGTGTGCGGAAAATTTGTTTCTTTTTTTCACTAATTTGGGGGTCTCTGAAAATTTTAAAGATGATTGGTGGAAATTTTGGTGTTGTACACAGGGTT
>NW_026475359.1:0-50000 GCF_026875155.1 Cherax quadricarinatus
GTATAATACAGTTATTTAGATATTTTATATACATCGTAAGTGTTGATGGTCTGCTTGTTAGTTCCTTGGGAATGAAGTCCATTGTACATTGTTCCTCATAGATAAGGTTGTTGTTAATACATCTGAGGCGACTGCTGGTTACCCAGGGGCTATTTAGACACTATTTAGACACTATTTAGACACTAGGCACTATTTAGACACTATTTACACACTATTTAGACACTATTTAGGCACTATTTAGACACTATTTAGACACTATTTAGACACTATTTAGATACTATTTAGACACTATTTAGACACTATTTAGGCACTATTTAGACACTATTTAGACACTATTTAGACACTATTTAGGCACTATTTAGACACTATTTAGACACTATTTAGACACTATTTAGACACTATTTAGACACTATTTAGACACTTTTTAGACACTATTTAGACACTATTTAGACACTATTTAGACACTTTTTAGACACTATTTAGACACTATTTAGACACTAGACACTATTTAGACACTAGACACTATTTAGACACTATTTAGACACTTTTTAGACACTATTTAGACACTATTTAGACACTAGACACTATTTAGACACTATTTAGACACTTTTTAGACACTATTTAGACACTATTTAGACACTTTTTAGACACTATTTAGACACTATTTAGACACTTTTTAGACACTATTTAGACACTTCGTATCTATAAGTAGTTTTGATATGTTTCTCACTAGGAAGGTTCGCTAATGATCACTAGTATTGTAAGTGATTCTGCCAGCCTTTATTTGTCCTGTGATAGTCAGGGGAAAATGCAGAAGTCTCAGTAATACGTGTGGGTTTGGTTACTAAGGACAGTAGAAGACAGTTACTCATAAATTTATCAATTGTCTTTCTATTTATCTACCCATTTATTCAACTTGTTAAGGAAGCCAGGTATTGAGGGTTGTCGGCTTGTATGAGATTTATGTTAAAGCCGCTAATGCAATATTTAAATAAAGCTTACATACTTTATTATATGTGGTTAGGCTTTTGTTATCCCCAGAGGGGATTATGGTGGTACTTGACGTTATTGTTGACAACACTTACTGTGCTGGGGTACTTGTGTTTTTGGCTGAAAATGAGATGATATATATTCACAGTGTTCATCTCTGGTACATGTTAAATTTGTGCATTGCATCTCTTTATAATAATACATAGCAGTGCTACCTTCCACATGATCTGGTTTTGGTCACCTGTTGTGTTAATTCCAGCCAAATTACAACTATCTGACTTTCACTGAAATGTCATCTGTGTGCTACACTTCCAGCAGTATGGACGGTGTTATTTTCTGTAGTCTGGAGCATCTCTCACTGTCAGTCAACCAAGGGTCTCTAGCACCGCTGTTCCCAGGTGTGTCGTGTTTTAGCCAGGTTTATGTGGGTATAATGACAGTTGGTTTATCATGCAGTGCCTCAAGGAGACTGTGAAGTTATCAGTTGGTTTATCATGCAGTGCCTCAAGGAGACTGTGAAGTTATCACAGTTGGTTTATCATGCAGTGCCTCAAGGAGACTGTGAAGTTATCACAGTTGGTTTATCATGCAGTGCCTCAAGGAGACTGTGTTTACTTTGAGGTTGTACTTATAATGGTTGTACTACTGACTTGTTGTAATCTAAGTTTTGTAGAGATCTGAGAGGAAGTGAAGATTTGGATCAGTATTACCTTTCATGGGAAGAACTTACAGGAAATAACGTAGTTATTTCCTGCTTTGATCCAGCAAAATAAACGTAACAGAAATGCAATATGAAAAAATAATTTATTATGAACGGTATAACGAAATGTAATGAGGATTGTAGTAAATAAATTAATGTTATAATATGTTAATAATAACAGTTCCCAGTAGTTTAGGTGCTTTATTGCACTTATGTGTGTCGTGAAAGTTCTTTGTACATTCTCCAGGTCAGCAATTTTCCCTGCCTTGAAAAGGACAGTTAGTGTACAGCAGTATTCCAGCCTAGAGAGCACAAGCGATTTGAAGAGAATCATCATGGGCTTGGTGTCCCTAGTTTTGAAGGTTCTCATTATCCATCCTTTCATTTTCTTAGGAGATGCGGTAGATACATTGTTGTGATCTTTGAAGGTGAGATCCTCTGACATTATCACTCCCAGGTCCTTCACAATATTCTTTTGCTCTATTGTAAGGTTAGAATTTGTCGTATACCCTGGGGCAGAGTGCATGGGCATGTCATTTATTGCTTTTTTCAAAGTCTTGTGATACTAGAATAATATCCGAAATTTTTGAGACTAAATTTTAGGTCACGGTTATACAGAATTCATTTAGATTGTTAGCCCTTAGCCTGGGTAACGACTCGCTGAACACTGAGTCATATTGGGACTCTAATATCTCATTCATTTCTTTGCTATCATCTGTGTATGTCTCATCCTGCCTAAGCAGCAGACCAATACTGGATGTTGCTTTTCCCTTAGATTTAGCATAAGAGATGAATTTTCTTCAGTGTCCTCTATGGCTTTTAGTTCTTCCTGAGATTCTTGTTTCCTGTAAGATTCCTTAAGCTTAGGTTGGATAATTGCTATTTCTCTAACCAGTGCCTACCTTCGAATTTCAGATATATTGGCCGCTCTCAGCAGCTCTGTGATTCTTCGCCTTCGTCTGTATAGGAAGCGTCTCTCTCTTTCTAATTTACATCTTCTCTTTCTTTTTTAATGGAATGTATCTTGAGCAGACCTCAAGTGCCACAGAGTTCATTTTTTTCTAGGCGATGGATTGGATTCATGTTGTTTAGGATATCTTCCCACCTTGTTTCATTTAGGACATGGCTGACTTATTCTCATTGTATGTTTTTGTTACTGAAGTTAAATTTTGTGAAGATACCCTCATGACTGATCATATTTTGCTGGTCAGGAGCCCTGTGCATACATGTCTGTACCTCTGTTATGTTGTGATCTGAGTGAATTGTCTTTGATAAGGTTATTACGTATCAGATCATAGTTGTTAGAGAAGATGAGGTCCAGCGTATTTTCTAGTCTTGTAGGCTCTAATATTTGCTGGTTTAAAGTGAATTTGGTGCAGAGATTTAATAGTTAGTGTGTGTGTGAATTTTCATCTGAGCTGCTGCCTCCTGGGGTGATCTCTGCTAAATTATTATTTGCTACACTCCTCCATTTTAGGTGTCTCAAGTTGAACTCTCCCAGTAGCAAGATGTTTGGGGTAGGAGTTGAGAGATTTTCCAGACATTTGTCAATTTTCAAAAGCTGTTCCTGGAATTGCTGGTAAGTTGCATCCGGAGGCTTGTATACAACCACAATGACAAGGTTCTGATATTCATTCTTTACCACCAAAACTTCAACTACATCATGTGAGATGTTTAGTAGTTCTGAGCTAATGGGCGACTCAGTGACGAATAGGCCAACCTTCCCTTGTTGCCTCTTTAGTCTGTCACATCTAAATAAGTTATAACCTGGGATCCATATTTCATTGTCAAAACGATCCTTTATGTGGGTCTCTGTGAAAGCTGATGGAATTTGGGGGGGTTTTATCTGCTGGCATTAATATCTGTTGTTCTGGAGTGGAGGCCAATGACTGCATCTCCACAAGTGTTTTAACTTGGTGTAAGATTTCTGTCATTTCATGCCAGTCTTTTTTCCTTCCTGGCACTAAAAAAAACCTCCTTCTTTGGAGAAGTTATAGCTCCTCTCCTTTGTTTCCCATAGTCTGGCTGGTCTGTGTCTTCTAGTCTTCTTAGATGATGTGCCTGGCAGTACGTGTTGTAGCGTTTTCTTTCATGGATTGATGAGTGACGCATTTCAGTGCAAAATAATTTACAGGAAGGGTAATCAAGTTGGTAGAATTACCGACAATATGTAAAGTAAAAGGACACAAGTGCAACTAATGTGACATTTATTGTGGAAACGTTTCGCTCTCCAGGAGCTTTATCAAGGTAATGGCTTGATAAAGCTCCTGGAGAGCGAAACGTTGCCACAATAAAATATCACATTAGTTGCACTTGTGTCCTTTTACTTTACAGGAAGGGTAGTTGCATTCTCCTGTTGTCATGTGGGTGCGGCATTCTTTGGGATGGCCAGAGGTGCATGTCCCAGCTGCTTTTCCAGATATACCGTGCGTGCAGATACCCAAGGCATAGAATTTGCATAGATTGGGATTTTGTTTGCTAGGATTTTTTGTGGCTACGTTTCCTGCTGATGTATTTATTGTTTCCGTACTACCTACCGCCTCTGTATGGACATCAGTGCTCCCAACAGTTTTTACTGGTAATGTGTCAACACAGTTCCCTGAGGCATCATCCCTCTTGTTCCATCTCCAGCAGTATCGCTACTTGGCATCTCTGAAAATTCAATATCGTTGTGTTTACCTCTTCCATCACCAACGCCACTATCTCCTTTTGGTTCACTGTCGTCCAGGACAGCACTAGCAGCCTCTGGAGCACTGTCGTCCAGGACAGCACTAGCAGCCTCTGGAGCACTGTCGTCCAGGACAGCACTAGCAGCCTCTGGAGCACTGTCGTCCAGGACAGCACTAGCAGCCTCTGGAGCACTGTCGTCCAGGACAACACTAGCAGCCTCTGGAGCCCTGTCGTTCAAGACAGGCCTATCCAACCCACCCATGTTATTTTCCCAGCTGCTATACCAGGCTGACATGTCTTTCAAGAAGGATATTTCATTTGTGATCTTTTAATATAAATCATAACACGGGTAGGGTTAGAACCCGTGATCACAGAGATAGAAAACTCCAGACCGGCGTCCTAATAATGAAATATATTTAATCTTCGTAATGTAAAATATACGTGAACTCTATTAGGAGCAGGAAGGAAGCACTTAGCTAATACAAGCCTGCATGTTAACCTATACTGCTGCCACAGCACGCAACCCACCACCTACTTCCACCCTCCTGCGCCTGTACCATCACCTGCTTCACACCATCCAACACCTGCACCATCACCCAGTTCCACCCTCCAGCACCTGCACCATCACCTACTTCACACCCTCCAGCACCTGCACCATCACCCAGTTCCACCCTCCAGCACCTGCACCATCACCTGCTTCCACCCTCCTGCGCCTGTACCATCACCTACTTCCACCCTCCAACACCTGCACCACCACCTAGTTCCACCCACAAGTACATGCACGATCACCTACTTCCACCCTCCAGTACCTGCACCATCACTTACTTCCACCCTCCAGCACCAGCACCATCACCTACTTCCACCATCCAGTACCTGCACCATCACATACTTCCACCATCCAGTACCTGCACCATCACCTACTTCCACCCTCCAACACCTGCACCACCACCTAGTTCCACCCACAAGTACATGCACCATCACCTACTTCCACCCTCCAGTACCTGCACCATCACTTACTTCCACCATCCAGTACCTGCACCATCACCTACTTCCACCCTCCAGCACCTGCACCATCACCTACTTCCACCCTCCAGTACCTGCAAACAAACACCTAGCTATATCCTCCAGCGCCTGCACCACCACCTATTTCACCCCCAAGCACCTGCACCATCACCTACTTCCACCCTCCAGCACCTGCACCACCACCTAGATTCACCCACCAGCACCTGCAACCATCACCTACTTTTACCCCCACACCTGAACCCCCACCTAGTTCCACCCCAGTACCTGCAAAATCCACCTAACTTCCACCTCCAGCACCTGCAAACCCTCACCTACTTCCACCCTCCAGCACCTGAACCACCACCTAGTTCCACCCACCAGTACCTGCAAAATCACCTACTTCCACCTTCCAGCACCTGCACCATCACCTACTTCCACCCTCCAGTACTTGAACATCACCCAATTACACCCTCCAGCACCTGCACCACCACCTACTTCAACCCTCCAGTACCTGCACCACACCTATTATATCCTCCAGCGCCTGATCCACCACCTAGTTTCACCCCAAGCACCTGCAACACCACCTAACTTTTAAACCCCCCAGCACATGCAACACCATCTAACTTCACCCTCCAGCACCTGCAACACCACCTAACTTCACCCTCCAGCACATGCAACACCACCTAACTTCACCCTCCAGCACCTGCAACACCACCTAACTTCACCCTCCAGCACCTGCAACACCACCTAACTTCACCCTCCATCACCTGCAACACCACCTAAATTCACCCTCCAGCACCTGCAACACTACCTAACTTCACCTTTCAGCAATAGCAACACCACCTATCTTCACCTTTCAGCACCTGCAACACAACCTAACTTCACCCTCCAGCATCTGAAACACCACCTAGCTTCACCCTCCAGCACCAGCAACACTACCTAACTTCCCTCCAGCACCTGCAACACCACCTAACTTCCCACTCCAGCATCTGCAACACCACCTAATTTCACCCTCCAGCACATGCAAGACCACCTAACTTCATTCTCCATCACCTGCAACACCACCTAAACTTCACCCTCCAGCACCTGCAACACCAACTAACTTGACCATTCAGCACCTGCAATACAACCTAACTTCCACCTCCAGCACTTGCAACACCACATAAATTCTCCCTCCACACATGCAACATCACCTAACTTTCACCCCTCCAGCACAGGAACACCACCTAACTTCACCCTCCAGCACCTGCAACATCACCTAACTTCACCCTCCAGCATCAGCAACACCATCTAACTTCACCCTCAAGCACCAGCAACACCACCTAACCCTTTACCGTCCAGCACCAGCAAACACCACCTAACTTCACCCTCCAGCACATGCAACACCACCTAAATTCCCCCCCATCACTGCAACACCACCTAACTTCACCGTCCATCACCACAACACCACCTAACTTCACCCTCCAGCACACTGCAACACCACCTAACTTTTACCCTCCAGCACCGCAACACCACCTAACTTCACCCTCCAGAACCAGCAACACCACCTAACTTCACCGACCATCACCAGCAACACCACCTAACTTCACCCTCCAGCACATGCAACACCACCTAACTTCACCCCCCAGCACCTGCAACACCACCTAACTTCTTCCTCCAGCACCAGCAACACCACCTAACTTCACTCCAGCACCACAACACCACCTAACTTCACCCTCCAGCACCAGCAACACCACCTAACTTCACTGTCGAGCACCAGCAACACCACCTAACTTCACCCTCCAGCACCCGCAACACCACCTAAATTCACCCTCCAGCACCTGCCACACCACCTAACTTCAGCCTCCTGCACCCTCAACACCACCTAATTTCACCCCGCCAGCACGTGCAACACCACCTAACTTCACCCTCCAGCTCCTGCAACACCACCTAACTTCACCCACCAGCACCTGCTACACCACCTAACTTCACCCACCTGCTCCTGCAAACCACCCTAACTTCACCTTACCAGCACCTGCAAACCACACTTAACTTCACCCCTCGAGCACCTGCAACACCACCTAACTCACCCATATGCTCCTGCAACACCACCTAACTTCACCCTCCAGCACCTACAACACCACCTAACTTCACCCTCCAGCACCTGCAACACCACCTACTTCCACCCTCCAGCACCTGCACCACCACCTAGTTCTACCCTCCAGTACCTGCACCATCACCTACTTCCACCCTCCAGCACCTGCACCACCACCTATCTCACCCTCCAGCACCTGCACCATCACCTACTTCCACCCTCCAGCACCTGCACCACCACCTAGTTTCACCCCCCAGCACCTGCACCATCACCTACTTTCACCCTCCAGCACCTGCACCAACACTACTCCACCCTCCAGCACCTGCGCCATCACCTACTTCCACCCTCTAGTACCTGCATCATCACCTACTTCCACCCTCCAGTACCTGCACCATCACCTACTTCCACCCTCCAGCACCTGCACCATCACCTATTTCCACCCTCCAGCACCTGCACAATCACCTACTTCCACACTCCAGCACCTGTACCATCTCCTACATCCACCCTCCAGTACCTGCACCATCACCTACTTCCACCCTCCAGCACCTGCAGCATCACCTACTTCCACCCTCCAGCAGCTGCTCCATCACCTACTTCCACCCTACAGTACCTGCACCATCACCTACTTCCACCCTCCAGAATCTGCACCATCACATACTTCCGCCCTCCAGCACCTGCACAATCACCTACTTCCACCCTCCAGCAGCTGCTCCATCACCTACTTCCACCCTACAGTACCTGCACCATCACCTACTTCCACCCTCCAGAATCTGCACCATCACCTACTTCCGCCCTCCAGTACCTGCACCATCACCTACTTCCACCCTCAAGCACCTGCACCATCACCTACTTCCACCCTCCAGCACCTGCACCATCACCTACTTCCACCCTCCAGAATCTGCACCATCATCTACTTCCACCCTCCAGTACCTACACCATCACCTATTCCACCCTCCAGTACCTGCACCATCACCTATTCCACCCTCCAGCAACTGCACCATCACCTACTTCCACACCCCCAGCACCTGTACCATCACTACAACTCCACCACTCCATACCTGCACCATCACCTACTTCCACCCTCCAACACCTGCACCATCACCTAACTTCCACACTCCACACCTGTACCATCCCCCTACATCCACCCTCCATTACCTGCACCATCACCTACATCAACCCTCCACACCTGTCACCACCCACCTAACTTCACCCTCCAGCACCTGCAACACCACCTAGTTCCACCCTCCAGCACCTGCAACACCACCTAACTTCTCCCACCAGCACATGGCAACACCACCTAACTTCACCCTCCAGCACCTGCAACACTACCTAACTTCACCCTCCAGCACCTGCAACACTACCTAACTTCACCCTCCAGCACCTGCAACACCTACCTAACTTCACCCTCCAGCACCATGCAACACTACCTAACTCACCCACCAGCACCTGCAACACACCTAACTTCACCCTCCAGCACCTGCAACACCATCCCAACTTCACCCTCCAGCTTTGCAACACCACCTAATCTACACATCGAGCACTTGCAACACCACCTAACTTCACTCCTTCACCTGCAACACAAACCTATCTTCACCCTCCAGCACCTGCAACACCACCTATTTTCACCCTCCAGCACCTGCAACACCACCTAACTTCACCCTCCAGCACCTGCAACACCACCTAACTTCTCCCTCCAGCACCTGCAACACCTTATAACTCACCCTCCAGCACCGCAACACCACTTAACTTCACCCCCCAGCACCTGCAACACCACCTAACTTCCCCCTCCATCATTGCAACACCACCTAACCTCACCCTCCAGCACCAGCAACACAACCTAACTCATCCTCCAGCACGTGAAAAACCACCTAAACTCACCCTCCAGCCACCTGCAACACCACCTAACTTCACCCTCAGCATTTGCAACACCACCTAACTTCAAACCCTCCACACCTGCAACACCCCTAACTTTAACCCCCCAGCACCAGCAACACCACCTAACTTACTTTCCAGCACCCCGCAACCCCCACCTAACATCCCTCTCCAGCATCTGCAACACCACCAAACATTCCCCCTCCAGCATCTGCAACACTAAACCTAACTTCACCCTCCAGCACATGCGACACAACCAAACTTCGCCCTCCAGCACCTGAAACACTACCTAACTTCACCTCCAGCACCTGCAACACCACCTAACTTCAGCCTTCTGCTCTTCCAACACCACCTAACTTCACCCTTCATTACCTGCAACACCACCTAACTTCACCCTCCAGCCTGCAACACCACCTAACTTCCCCCATCCAGCTTCTGCAACACCACCTAACTTCACCCTCCAGCACATGCAACACCACCTAACTTTCAACCTCCAGCACATGCAAAAACCACATAAACTTCACCCTGCAGCACCTGCAACACCATCAACTTCACCCTCCAGCACCTGCAACACCACCTTACTTCACCCTCCAGCACCTGCAACACCACCTAACTTCACCCTTCAGCACCTGCAACACCACCTAACTTCACACCTTCCAGCACCTGCAACACCACCTTACTTCACCCTCCCAGCACCTGCAACACCACCTAACTTCACCCTCCAGCACCTGCAACACCACATAACTTCACCCTCCAGCACCAGCAACACCATCTAACTTCACCCTCCAGCACCTGCAACACCACCTTACTTCACCCTCCAGCACCTGCAACACCACCTAACTTCCCCCTCCAGCACCTGCAACACCACATAACTTCACCCTCCAGCACCCAGCAACACCACCTAACTTCACTTTCCAGCACCTGCAACACCACCTATCTTCTCCCTCCAGCATCTGAAACACCACCTAACTTCACCCTCCAGCACCGCAACACCACCTAATTCACCCTCCAGCACCTGCAACACCACCTAACTTCACCCTCCAGCACTAGCAACACTTCCTAACTTTACCCTCCAGCACCTGCAACACTACCTAACTTCCCCCTCCAGCATCTGCAACACCACCTAAATTCACCCTCCAGCACCAGCAACACCACCTAATTTCACCCTCCAGCACCTGCAACACCACCTAACTTCACCCTCCAGCACCTGCAACACAACCTAACTTCACCCTCCAGCACCTGCAACACCACCTAACTTCACCCTTCAGCACCTGCAGCACCTCCTAACTTCTACCTCCAGCACCTGCAACACCACCTCACTTCAACCTTCTGCACTTGCAACACCAATTAACTTCACCCTCCAGCACCTGCAACATTATCAAACTTCAACCTACAGCACCGGACACCACCTAACTTCACCCTACAGCACCTGCAACACCACCTAAATTCAAATTCCAGCACCTGCAACACCAGCTAACTTCACCCTCCAGCACCTGCAACACCACATAACTTCACCCTCCAGCACCGGCAACACCACATAACTTCACCCTCCAGCACCTGCAACACCACCTAAGTTCCCCCTCCATCATCTGCAACTCCATCTAACTTCACCCTCCAGCACCAGCAACACTACCGAACTTCACCGTCCAGCACCAGCAACACCACCTAACTTCACCCTCCAGCACCTGCAACACCACCTAACTTCAACCTCCAGCACCTGCAACAACACCTAACTTCACCCTCCAGCACGAGCAACACGACCTAACTTCACTGTCCAGCACCAGCCACACTACCTAACTTCTCCCTCCTGCACCTGCAACATTACCTAACTTCACGCTGTAGCACCTGCAACACCACCTATCTTCACCCTCCAGCACCTGCCACACCACCTAACTTCACCCTCCAGCTCCTGCAACACCACCTAACTTCACCCTCCAGCACCTGCAACACCACTTAACTTCACCCACCTGCTCCTGCAACACCACTTAACTTCACCTTACAGCACTTGCAACACCACTTAACTTCACCCTCGAGCACGTGCAACACCACCTAACTTCACCCACCTGCTCCTGCAACACCACCAAACTTCACTCTACAGCACCTGCAACACCATCAAATTTCACCCTCCAGCACCTGCAACACCACCTTACTTCACCCTCCAGCACCTGCAACACCACCTAATTTCACCCTCGGCACCTGCAACACCACCTAACTTCACCCTCCAGCACATTTCAACACCACCTAACTCACCCTCCAGCACCTGCAACACCTGCCTAACTTCACCCTTCAGCACCTGCACACCACCTAACTTCACCCTCCAGCACTTGCAACACACCTAACTTCATCCTCCAGCAATGCAACACCACCTATCTTCACCTTCCAGCACATGCAACACAACCTAACTTCACCCTCCAGCATCTGCAACACCACCTACTTCACCCTCCTGCACCAGCAACACTACCTACTTCGCCTTCCAGCACCTGCAACACCACCTAACTTCCCACTCCAGCATCTGCAACACCACCTAACTTCACCCTCCAGCACCAGCAACACACCTAAATTTCACCCTCCAGCACATGCAACACCACCTAAATCTCATCCTCCAGCACCTGCAACACCACCTAACTTCACCCTCCAGCACCTGCAACACCAACTAACTTCACCCTACAGCACCTGCAATACAACCTAACTTCACCCTCCTGCACTTGCAACACCACCTAAATTCTCCCTCCAGCACATGCAACATCACCTAACTTTTCCCACCAGCACCTGCAACACCACTTAAATTCACCCTCCAGCACCTGCAACACCACCTAACTTCACCCACCAGCACCTGCAACACTACCTAGCTTCACTCTCCAGCACCTGCAACACCACATAACTTCACCCTCCAGCACCGGCAGTTCCACCTAATTTCACCCTCCAGCACCAGCAACACCACGTAACTTCACCGTCCAGCACCTGCAACACCACCTAACTTCACCCTCCAGCACGTGCAACACCACCTAACTTCACCCTCCAGCACCTGCAACACCACCTAACTTCACCCTCCAGCACCTGCAACACCACCTAACTTCACCCTCCTGCACTTGCAACACCTCCTAACTTCACCCTCCAGCACATGCAACACCAAATAACTTCAGACTCCGGCACCTGTAACATCACCTAACTTCACCCTCCAGCACCTGCAACACCACCTAACTTCACCCTCCAGCACCTGCCACTCCACCTAACTTCAGCCTCCTGCTCCTGCAACACCACCTAATTTCACCCTCCAGCACGTGCAACACCACCTAACTTCACCCTCCAGCTTCTGCAACACCATCTAACTTCACCCTCCAGCACCTGCAACACCACCTAACTTCACCCTCCAGCTTCTGAAACACCATCTAACTTCACCCACCTGCTCCTGCAATACCACATAACTTCACCCTCCAGCATATGCAACACCACCTAACTTCACCCTCCTGCACTTGCTACACCACCTAGCTTCACCCTCAGCACCTGCAACACCACCTAACTTCACCCTCCAGCACCTGCAACACCACCTAACTTCACCCTCCAGCACCTGCAAACACGACCTAACTTCACCCTCCTGCACTTGCAACACCACCTAACTCCACCCTCCAGCACCTGCAACATCACCTAACTTCAACCTCCAGCACCTGACACCACCTAGCTTCACCCTCCAGCATCTGTAACACCACCTAAATTCATCTTCCAGCACCTGCAACACCACCTAACTTCACCCTCCAGCACCTGCAACTCCACGTAACTTCACCCTCCAGCCCAGCAACACCACCCAAAACCCCCCCTTCACCCGCAACACCACCAACTTCCCACCCATCATCTGAAACACCCCCCCCCCCCACACTAGCAACACCACCTAACTTCACCCCCACACCAGCAACACCCCTAACTTCACCCTCCGCACTTGCAACACACCTAACTTCACCCTCCAGCATCTGCAACACCACCAATTCACCCCCAGACCTCCACCCACCTAACTTCAGCCTCCTGTCCCGCAAAACCATATAAAATTTCACCCTCCAGCACGAGCAACACCACCTAACTTCCCCTCCAGCACCGCAACACCACCTAACTTCAACCTCCCACCTGCACACCACCAAAATTCACCTCCCCACCTGCAAAAACCACCTAAATTTCCCCCCCAGCACCTGCAACCCACCTAACTTAACCATCCAGCACCGCAACACCACTTTAAATTCTCCCTCCAGCACCGCAACACCACCTAACTTCACCCTCCAGCACCTGCAACACCACCTAACTTCGGCCCCAGCACCCACACCACCTAATTACCCTCCACACCTCAACACCACCAACTTACCATCCACACCCGCAACACCACCTAACTTCTCCCCCCCAGCACCTGCAACACAACCAACTTCACCCTCCAGCACCTGCAACACCCCTAAATTCACCCTCCAGCACCTGCAACACCACCTAACTTTACCATCCACCCTCAAAACCCACCTAACTTCCCCTCCCCCTGCAAACAACCTAACTTTACCCTCCAGCACCCGCAACACCCCCCCTAACTTCAGCCCCGCACCTGAACAAACCCCCTAACTCTCCCCCAGCACCTGCAAAACCACCTAACTTTAACCCCCAGCACCTGCAAAAACAATTCCCACATCACAAAGACCAATGTGTTCTATTTTCCGTATTACATAAAAAACACCGGGAGTCTATACCACCACCTGGCAGTCTATACCACCACTCGCACCCAATCACCCCTGGCTTCTTATCCCCACTCTGGCACTATTTCACCACTCTGGTGTCCTAAACCACCACCTGGGTCTATTCACCCCTGGCTGTCATACCCCACTCTGGGAGCTAATCACCACTCGGCTGTCTAAACCCCCACTCTGGGATCTATACCCACACTCTCTCAACCCCCACCTGGCTGTCTATAACCACCACTCTGGCATATATACCCCACCGGAAGTCTTACCACCACTCTGGGAGTCTATACCACCACCTGGGGCTATACCACCACTCGTCAGTCAAAAACCACCACCGGGCAGTCTAATCCCACTCGGCTGCTAAACCACCACTCGGCGTCAACCACCCCTCTGGGGTCATACCACCACCTGGCATCTATACCACCACTCTGGTTCTATACCCCACCTGGCTGTTATACCCCCACTCTGGCAGTCATATCACCACTCGGCTGTCTATACACCACTCGGCAGCTATCCACCCTCTGGCTGCTATACCACCCTCTGGCTGTCTATATCCCACTCTGGCTGCTATACCCCAACTCTGGCTGTCTATAAAACCCCCACTCTGGGTGTCTATACCACCACTCGGCAGTCATATCACCACCGGCGTCTTATCACCACTCTGGCTGTCTAAACCACCACTCTGGCGTCTATGCCCCCACTCTGGCGTCTTACCACCCCTCGGCGTCCATACCCCCACTCGGCGTCATACCCCCACTCTGGCTGCAAACCCACTCTGGCTTTTTACCACCACCTGGCGTCTATAACACCCCTCGGCTGTCTAACCACCACCTGGCGCTATATCCCACTCGGCAGTCTAACACACCCCTGGCAGTCTAACCACCCTCTGGGTGTCTATACCACCACTCGGCTGTCTATAAAACCCCCACCTGGCTGTCTAATCCCACCTGCACTAATCATCACTCTGGCAGCTATACCACCACTCGGCTTCTATACCCCCACTCTGGGTGCTATACCACCACCTTGGGTGCTATACCCCATTCAGGCTGTCTATAAAACCACCGGGTTTTCTATACCCCCACTCTGGCGCTATACCCCCACCGGGTGTCAACCACCACTCTCTTCTAACCACCACTCTGGCGTCTATACCATCACTGGCTGTCTATACCCCCACTCTGGGTGTCTAAACACCACTCGGCTGCTGTACCACCACTCTGGCTGTCTATACCCACTCGGCAGTCTTTAAACACACCTGGGAGTCTATACACCCCTATGGCAGCTATACCCCACTCGGCAGTCTAACACACTCTTGCAGTCTATACCACCCTATGGCTGTCTATACCACAAAAACTGGCTGTCTAGCCCCCACTCTGGGAGTTTAAAAAACACTCTTTCAGTCTAAAACACCAAACTGGCAGTCTATACCACCACTCTGGCAGTCTATACCACCACTCTGGCTGTCTATACCACCACTCTGGCAGTCTATACCACCACTCTGGCTGTCTATACCACCACTCTGGCTGTCTATACCACCACTCTGGCAGTCTATACCACCACTCGGGCAGTCTATTCCACCACTCGGGCAGTCTATACCACAACTCTGGCTGTCTATACCACCACTCCGGCTGTCTATACCACCACTCTGGCAGTCTATACCACCACTCTAGCAGTCTATACCTCCACTCTGGCTGTCTATTCCACCACTCTGGCAGTCTATACCACTACTCTTGCAGTCTATATCATAACTCTGGCAGTCTGTACCACCACTCTGGCAGTCTATACCACCACTCTGGCTGTCTGTACCACCACTCTGACAGTCTATACCACCACTCTGGCAGTCTATACCAAAACTCTTGCAGTCTATATCATCACTCTGGCAGTCTATATTACCACTCTGACTGTCTATACCACGACTCTGGCAGTTTTTACCACCACTCTGGCAGTCTATACCACCACTCTGGCAGTTTATACCACAACTCTGGCAGTCTTCACAACCAATCTGGCAGTCTATTCCACCACTCTGTCAGTCTATATTACCAATCTGACAGTCTATACCACTACTCTGGCAGTCTATACCACCACTCTGGCTGTCTATACCACTACTCTCGCAGTCTATACCATCACTCTGGCTGTCTATACCACCACTCTGGCAGTTTATACCACCACTCTGGCAGTCTATTCCACCACTCTGGAAGTCTATACCACCACCCTGGCAGTCTATACCACCACTCTGGCAGTCTATATCACCACTCTGGCAGTCTATACCACCACTCTGGCAGTCTATATCATCACTCTGGCAGTCTATACCAATACTCTGTCAGTTTATACCACCACTCTTTTAGTTTATACCACCACTCTGGCAGTCTATACCACCACTCTGGCAGTCTATATCATCACTCTGGCAGTCTATATCACCACTCTGGCAGTCTATACCACCACTCTGGCAGTCTATACCACCACTCTGACAGTATATACCACCACCCTGGCAGTCTATATCATCACTCTGGCAGTCTATATCGCCACTCTGGCAGTTTACTCCACCACTCTGGCAGTCTATACCACCACTCTGGCGGTCTATACTACCACTCTTTTAGTTTATATCATCACTCTGGCAGTTTATACCGCCACTCTGGCAGTCTCTATCACTACTCTGGCAGTCTATATCATCACTCTGGCAGTCTATATCACCACACTGGCAGTTTATACCACCACTCTGGCAGTCTATACCACCAATCTGTCAGTTTATACCACCACCCTAGCAGTCTATATCATCACTCTGGCAGTCTATATCGCCACTCTGGCAGTTTATTCCAACACTCTGGCAGTCTATACCACCACTCTGGCGGTCTATACTACCACTCTTTTAGTTTATATCATCACTCTGGCAGTTTATACCGCCACTCTGGCAGTCTCTATCACTACTCTGGCAGTCTATATCATCACTCTGGCAGTCTATATCACCACACTGGCAGTTTATACCACCACTCTGGCAGTCTATACCACCAATCTGTCAGTTTATACCACCACTTTGGCAGTCTATACCACCACACTGTCATTTTATACCACCACTCTGGCAGTCTATACCACCACTCTGGCAGTCAATATCACCACTCTGGCAGTCTATACCACAACTCTGGCAGTCTATACCTCCACTCTGGCAGTCTATACCTCCACTCTGGCAGTTTATACCACCACTCTGGCAGTTTATACAGCCACTCTGGCAGTCTATACCACCACTCTGGCAGTTTATACCACCACTCTGGCAGTTTATACCACCACTCTGGCAGTTTTTATAACCACCACTCTGGGAGTCTATACCCACCACTCTGGCAGTCTATACCACCACTCTGGCAGTCTATACCACCACTCTGGCAGTCTATACCACCAATCTGGCAGTTTATACCACCACTCTGGCAGTTTATACCACCACTTTGGCAGTTTATACCACCACTCTGGCAGTCTATACCACCACTCTGGCAGTCTATACCACCACTCTGGCAGTCTATATCACCACTCTGTCAGTTTATACCACCACTCTGGCAGTTTATACCGCCACTCTGGCAGTCTATATCACCACTCTGGCAGTCTACATCACCACTCTGGCAGTTTATACCACCACTTTGGCAGTCTATACCACCACTCTGGCAGTCTATATCATCACTCTGGCAGTCTATATCACCACTCTGGCAGTTTATACCACCACTTTGGCAGTTTATACCACCACTCAGGCAGTCTATGTCACTACTCTGGCAGTCTATATCATCACTCTGGCAGCCTATATCACTACTCTGGCAGTCTATGTCATCACTCTGGCAGTCTATAACACCACTCTGGCAGTCTATACCACTACTCTGGCAGTCTATATCATCACTCTGGCAGTCTATACCACCACTCTGGCAGTTTATACCGCAACTCTGGCAGTCTATACCACCACTCTGGCAGTCTATACCACTACTCTGGCAGTCTATATCATCACTTTGCAGTCTATATCACCACTCTGGCAGTTTAAACCGCACTCCCGGCAGTCTATATCACTACTCTTGCAGTCTATATCACCACTCTGGCAGTTTATACCGCCACTCTGGCAGTTTATACCACCACTCTGGCAGTTTATACCACACTCTGGGGGTCTATCACCACTCTGGCAGTCTATATCACCACTCTGCAGTCTAAAACCACCACTCCTGGCAGTCTATACCACCACTCTGCCAGTCTATACCGCCACTCTGGCAGCCTATACCACCACTCTGGCAGTCTATACCGCCACTCTGGCAGTCTATATCACCCTCTGGCATCTATACCGCCACTCTGGGAGTCTATATCACCACCCCTGGCAGTCTATATCACCACTCTGGCAGTCTATATCACCACTCTGGCAGTTTATACCACCACTCTGGCAGTTTATACCACCACTCTGGCAGTCTATATCACCACTCTGGCAGTCTATATCACCACTCTGACAGTCTATATCACCACTCTGGCAGTTTATATAACCACTTTGGCAGTTTATACCTCCACTCTGGCAGTTTATACCGCCTCTCTGGCTGTCTATACCACCACTCTGGCACTCTATATCATCACTCTGGCAGTCTATATCACCACTCTGTCAGTTTATACCACCACTCTGGCAGTTTATACCACCACTCTGGCAGTCTATGTCACTACTCTGGCAGTCTATATCATCACTCTGGCAGTCTATATCACTACTCTGGCAGTCTATATCATCATTCTGGCAGTCTATACCACTACTCTGGCAGTTTATATCATCACTCTGGCAGTCTATACCACCACTCTGGCAGTTTATACCGCAACTCTGGCAGTCTATACCACCACGCTGGCAGTCTATACCACTACTCTGGCAGTCTATATCATCACTTAGGCAGTCTATATGACCACTCTGGCAGTTTATACCGCCACTCTGGCAGTCTATAAACATACTGTGGCATTTATATCACCACTGTGGCGTTTTTTTATACCGCAACTCTGGCAGTTTATACCACCACTCTTGCAGTTTATACCACTACTCTGGGTGTCTACATCACCACTCTGGCAGTCTATATCACCACTCTGGCAGTCTATACCGCCACTCTGGCAGTCTATACCTCCACTCTGGCAGTCTATACCGCCACTCTGGCAGTCTATATCACCACTCTGGCAGTCTATACCGCCACTCTTGGGAGTCATATCACCACTTCCCGGCAGTCTATACCCCACTCTGGCAGTTTATTAAAACCCCCACTCTTCTGGCAGTCTATTACCACCACTCTGGCAGTTTATACCACCACTCTGTCAGTCTATATCACCACTCTGGCAGTCTGTACCACCACTCTGGCAGTTTATACCACCACTCTGGCAGTCTATATCACCACTTTGGCAGTTTATTACCACCACTCTGGCAGTTTATACCACCACTCTGGCAGTCTATGTCACCACCCTGGCAATCCCATATCATCCCTCTAACAGTCTATATCACCACTCTGGCAGTCTGTATCATCACTCTGGCAGTTTATACCACCACTCTGGCAGTCTATATCATCACTCTAACAGTCTATATCACCACTCTGGCAGTCTATAAACATCACTCTGGCAGTCCCATATCACCACTCTGGCAGTCTATATCACCACTCTGGCAGTCTGTATCATCACTCTGGCAGTCTATATCATCACTCTGGCAGTCTATATCACCACTCTGGCAGTCTATATCACCATCTGGCAGTCTATATCATCACTCTGGCGTCTTTTATCATCACTCTGGGAGTCTATATCACCACTCTGGCAGTCTATATCACTCTGGCAGTCTATATCACCACTCGGGCCCGTTTTATACCGCCACTCTGGCATCTATTCCCCCACTCTGGCAGTCTATATCATCAATCTGGCAGTCTATATCACCACTCTGGCAGTCTATATCATCACTCTGGCAGTCTATATCACCACTCTGGCAGTCTATATCATCACTCTGGCAGTCGATATCACCACTCTGGCAGTCTATATCATCACTCTGGCAGTCTATATCACCACTCTGGCAGTCTATATCACTACTCTGGCAGTCTATATCACCACTCTGGCAGTCTATATCACCACTCTGGCAGTCTATATCACTACTCTGGCAGTCTATATCACCACTCTGGCAGTCTATATCACCACTCTGGCAGTCTATATCACTACTGTGGCAGTCTAAATCATCACTCTGACAGTCTATATCACCACTCTGGCAGTCTATATCACCACTCTGGCAGTCTATACCGCCACTCTGGCAGTCTATACCTCCACTCTGGCAGTCTATACCGCCACTCAGGCAGTCTATATCACCACTCTGGCAGTCTATACCGCCACTCTGGCAGTCTATATCACCACTCTGGCAGTCTATACCACCACTCTGGCAGTTTATACCACCACTCTGGCAGTCTATACCACCACTCTGGCAGTTTATACCACCACTCTGTCAGTCTATATCACCACTCTGGCAGTCTGTACCACCACTCTGGCAGTTTATACCACCACTCTGGCAGTCTATATCACCACTTTGGCAGTTTATACCACCACTCCCGGCAGTTTATACCACCACTCTGCAGTCTATGTCACCACTCTGGCAGTCTATATCTCACTCTTTAAAAGTCATATCACCACTATGGCAGTCCTGTATCATCACTCTGGCAGTTTATACCACCACTCGGGAGTCTATATCATCACTCTAACAGTCTATACACCACTCCCGGCATCTATATCATCACTCTGGCAGTCTATATCACCACTCTGGCAGTCTAAAATCACCACTCTGGCAGTCTGTATCATCACTCTGGCGGTCTATATCATCCTCTGGCAGTCTATATCACACTCTTGCAGTCTATATCACCACTCTGGCAGTCTATATCATCACTCTGGCAGTCTATATCATCACTCTGGCAGCTATATCACCACTCTGGCGTCTTTATCACCCCTGGCAAATCTATATCACCACTCTGGCAGTTTAACCCCCACTCTGGCAGTCTATTCCAAACCCCTCTGGCAGTCTATATCACACTCTGGCAGTCTATACCACCACTCTGGCAGTCTATATCATCACTCTGGCAGTCTATACCACCACTCTGGCAGTCTATACCACCACTCTGGCAGTCTATACCACCACTCTGGCAGTCTATACCACCACTCTGGCAGTTTTTAAACCCCCACTTCTGGCAGTTTATAAAACCCCCACTTTGGCAGTTATAATACCACCACTCTGGCAGTCTATACCACCACTCTGGCAGTCTATACCACCACTCTGGGAGTCATAATCACCACTCTGTCAGTTATACCACCACTCTGGCAGTTTATACCGCCACTCCCGGCAGTCTATATCACCACTTGCAGTCTACAAACACCACTCTGGCAGTTTATACCACCACTTGGCAGTCTATACCACCACTCTGGCAGTCTATATCATCACTCTGGCAGTCTATGCACCACTCTGGCAGTTTATACCACCACTTTGGCAGTTTATACCACCACTCAGGCAGTCTATGTCACTACTCTGGCAGTCTATATCATCACTCTGGCAGCCTATATCACTACTCTGGCAGTCTATGTCATCACTCTGGCAGTCTATAACACCACTCTGGCAGTCTATACCACTACTCTGGCAGTCTATATCATCACTCTGGCAGTCTATACCACCACTCTGGCAGTTTATACCGCAACTCTGGCAGTCTATACCACCACTCTGGCAGTCTATACCACTACTCTGGCAGTCTATATCATCACTTTGGCAGTCTATATCACCACTCTGGCAGTTTATACCGCCACTCTGGCAGTCTATATCACTACTCTTGCAGTCTATATCACCACTCTGGCAGTTTATACCGCCACTCTGGCAGTTTATACCACCACTCTGGCAGTTTATACCACTACTCTGGGTGTCTATATCACCACTCTGGCAGTCTATATCACCACTCTGGCAGTCTATACCACCACTCTGGCAGTCTATACCACCACTCTGCCAGTCTATACCGCCACTCTGGCAGCCTATACCACCACTCTGGCAGTCTATACCGCCACTCTGGCAGTCTATATCACCACTCTGGCAGTCTATACCGCCACTCTGGCAGTCTATATCACCACTCTGGCAGTCTATATCACCACTCTGGCAGTCTATATCACCACCTGGCAGTTTTTATTTCCCCCACTCTGGCAGTTTATACCACCACTCTGGCAGTCTATATCACCACTCTGGCAGTCTATATCACCACTCTGACAGTCTATATCACCACTCTGGCAGTTTATATAACCACTTTGGCAGTTTATACCTCCACTCTGGCAGTTTATACCGCCTCTCTGGCTGTCTATACCCAAACCCCTCTGGGCACTCTATATCATCACTCTGGCAGTCTATATCACCACTCTGTCAGTTTATAAACCACCACCTGGCAGTTTATTTCCACCACTCTGGCAGTCTATGTCACTACTCTGGCAGTCTATATCATCACTCTGGCAGTCTATATCACTACTCTGGCAGTCTATATCATCATTCTGGCAGTCTATACCACTACTCTGGCAGTTTATATCATCACTCTGGCAGTCTATACCACCACTCTGGCAGTTTATACCGCAACTCTGGCAGTCTATACCACCACGCTGGCAGTCTATACCACTACTCTGGCAGTCTATATCATCACTTAGGCAGTCTATATGACCACTCTGGCAGTTTATACCGCCACTCTGGCAGTCTATATCACTACTGTGGCAGTTTATATCACCACTGTGGCAGTTTATACCGCAACTCTGGCAGTTTATACCACCACTCTTGCAGTTTATACCACTACTCTGGGTGTCTACATCACCATCTGGCAGTCTAAAATCACCACTCTGGCAGTCTATACCGCCACTCTGGCAGTCTATACCTCCACTCTGGCAGTCTATACCGCCACTCTGGCAGTCTATATCACCACTCTGGCAGTCTATACCGCCACTCTGGCAGTCTAAAATCACCACTCTGGGAGTCTATACCACCACTCTGGGGAGTTTATACCACCACTCTGGCAGTCATAAAACCACCACTTTTGGGCAGTTTATACCACCACTCTGTCAGTCTATATCACCACTCTGGCAGTCTGTACCACCACTCTGGCAGTTTATACCACCACTCTGGCAGTCTATATCACCACTTTGGCAGTTTATACCACCACTCTGGCAGTTTATACCACCACTCTGGCAGTCTATGTCACCACTCTGGCAGTCTATATCATCCCTCTAACAGTCTATATCACCACTCTGGCAGTCTGTATCATCACTCTGGCAGTTTATACCACCACTCTGGCAGTCTATATCATCACTCTAACAGTCTATATCACCACTCTGGCAGTCTATATCATCACTCTGGCAGTCTATATCACCACTCTGGCAGTCTATATCACCACTCTGGCAGTCTGTATCATCACTCTGGCAGTCTATATCATCACTCTGGCAGTCTATATCACCACTCTGGCAGTCTATATCACCACTCTGGCAGTCTATATCATCACTCTGGCAGTCTATATCATCACTCTGGCAGTCTATATCACCACTCTGGCAGTCTATATCACTCTGGCAGTCTATATCACCACTCTGGCAGTTTATACCGCCACTCTGGCAGTCTATTCCACCACTCTGGCAGTCTATATCATCAATCTGGCAGTCTATATCACCACTCTGGCAGTCTATATCATCACTCTGGCAGTCTATATCACCACTCTGGCAGCTATATCATCACTCTGGCAGTCGATATCACCACTCTGGCAGTCTATATCATCACTCTGGCAGTCTATATCACCACTCTGGCAGTCTATATCACTACTCTGGCAGTCTATATCACCACTCTGGCAGTCTATATCACCACTCTGGCAGTCTATATCACTACTCTGGCAGTCTAAAATCACCACTCTGCAGTCTTAATCACCACTCTGGCAGTCTATACACTACTGTGGCAGTCTAAATCATCACTCTGACAGTCTATATCACCACTCTGGCAGTCTATTCACCACTCTGGCGTCTATACCGCCACTCTGGCAGTCTATACTCCACCTGGCAGTCTATACCGCCACTCAGGCAGTCTATATCACCACTCTGGCAGTCTATACCGCCACTCTGGCAGTCTATATCACCACTCTGGCAGTCTATACCACCACTCTGGCAGTTTATAACCACCTCTCTGGCAGTCATACCACCCCTCTGGCAGTTTTATACCACCACTCTGTCAGTCATATCACCACTCTGGCAGTCTGTAAACCCCCACTCTGGCAGTTTTTTACCACCACTCTGGCAGTCTATATCACCACTTTGGCAGTTTATACCACCACTCTGGCAGTTTATACCACCACTCTGGCAGTCTATGTCACCACTCTGGCAGTCTATATCATCACTCTAACAGTCTATATCACCACTCTGGCAGTCTGTATCATCACTCTGGCAGTTTATACCACCACTCTGGCAGTCTATATCATCACTCTAACAGTCTATATCACCACTCTGGCAGTCTATATCATCACTCTGGCAGTCTATATCACCACTCTGGCAGTCTATATCACCACTCTGGCAGTCTGTATCATCACTCTGGCGGTCTATATCATCACTCTGGCAGTCTATATCACCACTCTTGCAGTCTATATCACCACTCTGGCAGTCTATATCATCACTCTGGCAGTCTATATCATCACTCTGGCAGTCTATATCACCACTCTGGCAGTCTTTATCACTCTGGCAGTTTTTATAATCACCACCTGGCAGTTTATACCGCCACTCTGGCAGTCTATTCCACCACTCTGGCAGTCTATATCATCACTCTGGCCCGTCTATTCACCACTCTGGCATCTATATCATCACTCTGGCAGTCTATATCACCACCTGGGAGTCTATATCATCACTCTGGCAGTCGATATCACCACTCTGGCAGTCTATATCATCACTCTGGCAGTCTATATCACCACTCTGGCAGTCTATATCACTACTCTGGCAGTCTATATCACCACTCTGGCAGTCTATATCACCACTCTGGCAGTCTATATCACTACTCTGGCAGTCTATATCACCACTCTGGCAGTCTATATCACCACTCTGGCAGTCTATATCACTACTGTGGCAGTCTAATATCACTCTCTGGCAGTCTATAATCACCACTCTGGCAGTCTATACACCACCTGGCGTCTATATCACCACTCTGGCAGTCTATATCATTACTCTGGCAGTCATATCACCATCTGGCAGTCTATATCATCACTCTGGCAGTCTATATCACTACTTTGGCAGTCTATATCATCACTCTGGCAGTCTATATCACCACTCTGGCAGTTTATACCACCACTCTGACAGTCTATATCACCACTCTGGCAGTCTATATCACCACTCTGGCAGTCTATATCATTACTCTGGCAGTCTATATCACCACTCTGGCAGTCTATATCATCAATCTGGCAGTCTATATCACCACTCTGGCAGTCTATATCATCAATCTGGCAGTCTATATCACCACTCTGGCAGTCTATATCACCACTCTGGCAGTCTATATTTACTACTCTGGGAGTCTATATCACCACTCTGGCAGTCTATATCACCACTCTGGCAGTCTATATCCACTACTCTGGCAGTCTATATCCCCCACTCTGGCAGTCTATTTTCACCACCTGGCAGTCTATCACTACTGTGGCAGTCTATATCACTACTCTGGCAGTCTATATCACCACTCGGCATCTATATCACCACTCTGGCAGTCTATATCAAACCCCCTGGCAGTCTATTCATTACTCTGGCATTCTATACACCACTCTGGCAGTCTATAAAACATCACTCTGGGAGTCTATATCACTACTTGGCAGTCTATATCATCACTCTGGCAGTCTATATCACCACTCTGGCAGTTTATACCACCACTCTGACAGTCTATATCACCACTCTGGCAGTCTATATCACCACTCTGGCAGTCTATATCATTACTCTGGCAGTCTATATCACCACTCTGGCAGTCTATATCATCAATCTGGCAGTCTATATCACCACTCTGGCAGTCTATATCATCAATCTGGCAGTCTATATCACCACTCTGGCAGTCTATATCATCACTCTGGCAGTCTATATCACCACTCTGGCAGTCTATATCATCACTCTGGCAGTCTATATCACTACTTTGGCAGTCTATATCATCACTCTGGCAGTCTATATCACCACTCTGGCAGTTTATACCACCACTCTGACAGTCTATATCACCACTCTGGCAGTCTAAAATCATCAATCTGGCAGTTTTATAAACACCACTCTGGCAGTCTATATCATCACTCTGGCAGTCTATATCACCACTCTGGCATTCTATATCATCACTCTGGCAGTCTATATCACCACTCTGGCAGTCTATATCATCACTCTGGCAGTCTATATCATCAATCTGTCAGTCTATATCACCACTCTGGCAGTTTATACCACCACTCTGGCAGTCTATACCACTACTCTGGCAGTCTATACCACTACTCTGGCAGTCTATACCGCCACTCTGGCAGTTTATACCGCCACTCTGGCAGTTTATACCACCACTCTGACAGTCTATATCACGGTTCTGTTAGTTTAACAGGGATATTGATCAGAAATGTGACTAAACGAAACATTAGAACCCCCTCCCCCCCCTAATGTTTCCACCTGTACCAGGGATCGATCCCTGACTCGCACACGCTGATAATTTCGAGTAGAGTAATGAAGAAATAAATTCTTCTTGAAGTCTTAGGATAACCCTTGGATCTGCCTAGCAAGGGCCAGTAGACCTCCGGTAGTGCTCCTTCTTTCTTACGTTGTTAAGAGGTCTGTATGCTCGTTACCACACAAATAAAAACGTAGTACCATGGCCAGCAGGTGACAGCAGGCAGCTGTGCTGGTTGATATTGTCCAGAAGACGGTCTTTGACGGAAGCCGAGAACCTTGGGTAATATTGTCCAAGAGTTATTGGAGAGTGGAAGATTTACAGCTGAGTAGTATTGTCCAACAGCTGGTGGAGAGTGAGAGTTGAACAGCTGGTGGAGAGTGAGAGTTGAACAGCTGTTTATGACAGCAGCTGTTGCTGACAGCCCATAATTGCAGTGCTGGAGGTAAAGCCAATATGTCTATTCAATTTTTTCTGTTTTTTTCTGAAAAGGCCCCATGGGTGGGTTCGTCAGCCTCAGGCCGTTGTGACCCCCAGGATCCCATACCTACACACGCTCGTGCACGCGCGCGCACACACTCACACACACACACACACACACACACACACACACTCACTCACACACACTCACACACACACACACACACGCACACACTCACACACACACACACACACACTCACACACACACACACTCACACACACACACACACACGCGCGCGCGCGCGCGCGACGTGGACAAAGACGGGATGTTCCAGAGATGGGACACAGACACAAGAGGTCACAATTGGAAGTTGAAGACTCATATGAATCAAAGGGATGTTAGGAAGTATTTCTTCAGTCATAGAGTAGTCAGGCCGTGGAATAGCCTAGAAAGTGAAGTAGTGGAGGCAGGAACTATACATAGTTTTAAGACGAGGTATGATGAAGCTCATGGAGCAGGGAGAGAGAGAGAGGACCTAGTAGCGATCAGAAGAGGCGGGGCCAGGAGCCATGTCTCGACCCCTGCAACCACAAATAGTTGTGTACACATATACACACAAGCACCTAGAACGGAACGAGCTTATAAAGGTCAACCAGCCCGAATTTATGGAAGGCAAATCCTGTGTCAGGCACCGACTGGAGTTTTATGACAAGGTAACGGAAGTAAGACACGAGAGAGAGGGTTGGGTAGATTGCGTTTTCTTGGACTGCAAGAAGGACTTTGACACAGTTCCTCACAAGAGATTAGTGCAAAAGCTAAAGGATAAGGCACGTATAAGAGGAAGGGCACTGCAATGGATCAGAAAATACCTGATAGAGAGCCGACAGTGAGTCATGGTACGTGACGAGGTATCACAGTGGGCGCCTGTGATGAGTGGGGTCCCACAAGGGTTAATGAACATCAAAATCGTATGAAATACCGACAGGTTGTTAGGTTAGACACATATGCAACAGTTAGGTATATTTATCAACTTCTCTGTACTCGACTGAAGAAGCCTGATGTGTAGGCGAAACGTTTCGAAATAAAGATACCTAACTGTTGCACATGTGTCTTACCTAACAACCTGTCGGTATTTTATACCATTTTAATGTTCAATGATGTGAAGTTAATGAGAATTAAAACGGACGAGGATCAGGCAGGACTACAAAGAGACCTGGACAGGCTGCAAGCCTGATCCAACTATTGGCTCCATTAATTTAGCCCCACCAAATGTAAATTCATGAAGATCGGGGAAGGGCAAAGAAGACCGCAGACAGAGTACGGGCTAGGTGGCCAAACACTGCAAACCTCACTCAAGGAAATGGATGTTCGGGTGAGTATAATACCGAGGACATCTCCCGAGACGCACATCAACCAGATAACTGCTGCAGCATATGGGCGCCTAGCAAACCTGAGAATAGCTTTCCGATACCTTAGTAAGGAATCGTTCAAAACACTGTACACCGTGTACCTCAGGTCCACACTGGAGTATGCAGCACCTGTTTGGAACCTCATCGGGTCAAGCACGTCAAGAAATTAGAGAAAGTGCAAAGGTTTGCAACAAGTTTAGTTCCAGAGCTAAGGGGAATGTCCTACGAGGAAAGGTTAAGGGAAATCGACCTAACGACACTGCAGGACAGGAGGGTCAGGGGAGACATGATAACGATACTCAAAATACTACGAGGACCTGACAATGTGGACAGAGACAGGATGTTCCAGAGATGAGACACAGAAACAAGTGGCCACAATTGGAAGATGAGGACTCAGATGAGTCGAAGAGACGTTCCGAAGTATTTCTTTAGTCACAGAGTTGTCAGGAAGTGGAATAGTCTGTCAAGTGACCCTAATGGAGGCGTGGTGGGGGGTTCATAGGAAATATAATGGTTAGAGTTAAACACACTTGTTGGATGGTAACATATATTGCAGAGTGTGGAAGAGGGAGGCCCAGCCTGCCTGTAGCTGCTTGGTAGGTCTGACGGGAACTGAGAAGGATCCCAGGCGCGAAGGGCTCACAATATCACGTGACGTCACACATGCCAGTCACTAGGCCTACTGACCAGGGAGCCTAAATATATATATATAATATATATATATATATATATATATATATATATATATATATATATATATATATATATATATATATATGGATGATACGATCTATACTATACTACACAAGTATACGTACAAGGGGATTCAGTAGCTATACTGACAGAGGCAGGAACCATACATAGCTTTAAGATGAGGTATGATAAAGCTCATGGAGCAGGTAGAGAGAGGACCTAGTAGCAAACAGTCAAAAGGCGGGACCCAGGAGCTATGAATCGACCCCAACAACCATAAATAAATGAGTACAAATAGGTGAGTACACACACATCTGTACCTAAAAAAAAAAAATACCACGGGCGGGGATAGAACCCGCGGTCAGAGAGTCTCAAAACTCGACCAGCTAGCTACAATAAGATTCGTCCAACTAGGTATATTTCTACACCATAGGAAGGTTAGCATAGGCCACCACTGTGACCACAAATGCAAGTTTTTACAGACGAATCTCCAGCTAGCGTGGCCCTCAAGGAAGGTTCCTTGATGTTGGTGAGGGGCTCTTGATTTAGGGAATTGGATCTGTGCTCCAGTTCCCCGAATTAAGATTGAATGCCTTCCACATCCCCCCCCCCAGGCGCTGTATAATCCTCCGGGTTTAGCGCTTCCCCCTTGATTATAATAATAATAATAATCCAGCTAGCGTGGCCGTGACGAACTCTAGCTCAAGTCCCCTCACTGCCGTCAACATGGCTAACGCGACGGTCTGGAGTTTTGAGACTCTCTGACCGCGGGTTCAAATCCCGCCCGTGGTATGGTTTGGTTGCAATCGTGTCATTACAATTTCGTGAGACATCTGTACCTAAACAGAAAACACATCTGTACCTAAACAGAAAACACATCTGTACCTAAACAGAAAACACATCTGTACCTAAACAGAAAACACATCTGTACCTAAACAGAAAACACATCTGTACCTAAACAGAAAACACATCTGTACCTAAACAGAAAACACATCTGTACCTAAACAGAAAACAATCTGTACCTAAACAGAAAACACATCTGTACCTAAACAGAAAACACATCTGTACCTAAACAGAAAACACATCTGTACCTAAACAGAAAACACATCTGTACCTAAACAGAAAACACATCTGTACCTAAACAGAAAACACATCTGTACCTAAACAGAAACACATCTGTACCTAAACAGAAAACACATCTGTACCTAAACAGAAAACACATCTGTACCTAAACAGAAAACACATCTGTACCTAAACAGAAAACACATCTGTACCTAAACAGAAAACACATCTGTACCTAAACAGAAAACACATCTGTACCTAAACAGAAAACACATCTGTACCTAAACAGAAAACACATCTGTACCTAAACAGAAAACACATCTGTACCTAAACAGAAAACACATCTGTACCTAAACAGAAAACACATCTGTACCTAAACAGAAAACACATCTGTACCTAAACAGAAAAACACATCTGTACCTAAACAGAAAACACATCTGTACCTAAACAGAAAACACATCTGTACCTAAACAGAAAACACATCTGTACCTAAACAGAAAACACATCTGTACCTAAACAGAAAACACATCTGTACCTAAACAGAAACACATCTGTACCTAAACAGAAAACACATCTGTACCTAAACAGAAAACACATCTGTACCTAAACAGAAAACACATCTGTACCTAAACAGAAAACACATCTGTACCTAAACAGAAAACACGTCTGTACCTAAACAGAAAACACATCTGTACCTAAACAGAAAACACATCTGTACCTAAACAGAAAACACATCTGTACCTAAACAGAAAACACGTCTGTACCTAAACAGAAAACACATCTGTACCTAAACAGAAAACACATCTGTACCTAAACAGAAAACACATCTGTACCTAAACAGAAAACACGTCTGTACCTAAACAGAAAACACATCTGTACCTAAACAGAAAACACATCTGTACCTAAACAGAAAACACATCTGTACCTAAACAGAAAACACATCTCTTTTACAGGGTTGCAACTGGGTACTCCGAGGCTGAGTACACAACAAATGTTGGAACTTACTAATATTACGTAATATAACCATATTATCTACAGCAAATGGGTTTACAAACATAAGAAATAAAAGTAAGTTTAATAAAACTGTTGAGAGGTGCAAGGCAGAACCAAATCTTTTTTTTTTTTTTTGAGAGAGAGAGAGAGGGAGAGAGAGTAAGATAAGATTTCGTTCGGATTTTTAACCCCGGTGGGTTAGCCAGCCAGGATAACCCACGAAAGTCAGTGCGTCATCGAGGACTGGAGTTTACCTGGAGAGAGTTTCGGGGGTCAACTCCCCCGCGGCCCGGTCTGTGACCAGGCCTCCTGGTGGATCAGCGCCTGATCAACCAGGCTGTTGCTGCTGGCTGCACGCAAACCAACGTACGAGCCACAGCCCGGCTGATCAGGAACTGACTTTAGGTGCTTGTCCAGTGCCAGCTTGAAGACTGCCAGGGGTCTGTTGGTAATCCCCCTTATGTGTGCTGGGAGGCAGTTGAACAGTCTCGGGCCCCTGACACTTATTGTATGGTCTCTTAACGTGCTAGTGACACCCCTGCTTTTCATTGGGGGATGGTGCATCGTCTGCCAAGTCTTTTCCTTTCGTAGTGAGTGATTTTCGTGTGCAAGTTCGGTACTAGTCCCTCTAGGATTTTCCAGGTGTATATAATCATGTATCTCTCCCGCCTGCATTCCAGGGAATACAGGTTCAGGAACCTCAAGCGCTCCCAGTAATTGAGGTGTTTTATCTCCGTTATGCGCGCCGTGAAAGTTCTCTGTACATTTTCTAGGTCGGCAATTTCACCTGCCTTGAAAGGTGCTGTTAGTGTGCAGCAATATTCCAGCCTAGATAGAACAAGTGACCTGAAGAGTGTCATCATGGGCTTGGCCTCCCTAGTTTTGAAGGTTCTCATTATCCATCCTGTCATTTTTCTAGCAGATGCGATTGATACAATGTTATGGTCCTTGAAGGTGAGATCCTCCGACATAATCACTCCCAGGTCTTTGACGTTGGTGTTTCGCTCTATTTTGTGGCCAGAATTTGTTTTGTACTCTGATGAAGATTTAATTTCCTCATGTTTACCATATCTGAGTAATTGAAATTTCTCATCGTTGAACTTCATATTGTTTTCTGCAGCCCACTGAAAGATTTGGTTGATGTCCGCCTGGATCCTTGCAGTGTCTGCAATAGAAGACACTGTCATGCAGATTCAGGTGTCATGTGTCTTATTTCCATTGTGATCCTTAATCTTGTCCCCCAGGATGCCACCCACACCAGTCCACTAACACCCAGGATGCCACCCACACCTGTCCACTAACACCCAGGATGCCACCCACACCTGTCCACTAACACCCAGGATGCCACCCACACCTGTCCACTAACACCCAGGATGCCACCCACACCTGTCCACTAACACCCAGGATGCCACCCACACCTGTCCACTAACACCCAGGATGCCACCCACACCTGTCCACTAACACCCAGGATGCCACCCACACCTGTCCACTAACACCCAGGATGCCACCCACACCTGTCCCATAACACCCAGGATGCCACCCACAACCTGTCCACTAACACCCAGGATGCCACCCACACCAGTCCACTAACACCCAGGATGCCACCCACACTGTCCACTAACACCCAGGATGCCACCCACACCTGTCCACTAACACCCAGGATGCCACCCACACCTGTCCACTAACACCCAGGATGCCACCCACACCTGTCCACTAACACCCAGGATGCCACCCACACCTGTCCACTAACACCCAGGATGCCACCCACACCTGTCCACTAACACCTAGGATGCCACCCACACCAGTCCACTAACACCCAGGATGCCACCCACACCTGTCCACTAACACCCAGGATGCCACCCACACCAGTCCACTAACACCCAGGATGCCACCCACACCTGTCCACTAACACCCAGGATGCCACCCACACCAGTCCACTAACACCCAGGATGCCACCCACACCTGTCCACTAACACCCTGGATGCCATCCACACCAGTCCACTAACACCCAGGATGCCACCCACACCTGTCCACTAACACCCAGGATGCCACCCACACCAGTCCACTAACACCCAGGGTGCCACCCACACCAGTCTACTAACACCCAGAATGCCACCCACACCAGTCCACTAACACCCAGGATGCCACCCACACCAGTCCACTAACACCCAGAATGCCACCCACACCAGTCCACTAACACCCAGGATGCCACCCACACCAGTCCACTAACACCCAGGATGCCACCCACACCAGTCCACTAACACCCAGGATGCCACCCACACCAGTCCACTAACACCCAGGATGCCACCCACACCAGTCCACTAACACCAAGGATGCCACCCACACCAGTCCACTAACACCAAGGATGCCACCCACACCAGTCCACTAACACCCAGGATGCCACCCACACCAGTCACTAACACCCAGGTGTACCTACTTGCTGCTAGGTGAAAAGGACATCAGGTGTAAGGAAACACGTTGAAATGTTTCCACCCCGCCGGGAATCGAACCCGGGCCCTCGGCGAATGAATCAAGAGCTGTAGCCACCAGGCCACGGGATGGTGATATACAGGCTGTTGAAAACAAGTAGAAAACCAGCAAAGAAATTATTACGTCACGTGTGTGTGACCCTTATTTGTTTAGCGCTTATTCATAACAATAATAATAATAATAATAATAATAATAATAATAATAATAATAATAATAATAATAATAATAATAATAACAATAATAATAATAATAATAATAATAATCACCCACATATTATTAGCTAGGTATAATATTATATAGGTATAATAGCACGTTAAGTGACCATACAATAAGTGTCAGGGGCCCGAGACTGTTCAACTGCCTCCCAGCACACATAAGGGGGATTACCAACAGACCCCTGGCAGTCTTCAAGCTGGCACTGGACAAGCACCTAAAGTCAGTTCCTGATCAGCCGGGCTGTGGCTCGTACATTGGTTTGCGTGCAGCAAGCAGTAACAGCCTGGTTGATCAGGCTCTGATCCACCAGGAGGCCTGGTCACAGACCGGGCCGCGGGGGCGTTGACCCCCGGAACTCTCTCCAGGTAAACTCCAGATAAACTCTCCCGGCCCGGGTCTTTTCCAGATGGTGGCCCTGTCTTGGTTCCCTGTCTTGGGAGTGTCTTGAGACCTACATCTCCCATTGGGAGGAGGTACAATTACCTCTTCATCTTGGGGACCAACTGTCCCCAGGCCTTGTCCCATTCCCCGCCCTCATTGGGGCTCGTAGGGAGAAGGTAGGCTTCTGGTCTGCCATCTGCCCCGCCCCAGGTGGGCTCGTGGGGGTGACTACAGCCATTTTACCTTGCCGGCTTGGCTGTCCCAATCTGTTGACCTCTGGAGTGGTACGTCAGTCTCGCCACACATCTGCTGACCTCTGGAATGGTACGTCAGCCTCACCACACATCTGCTGACCTCTGGAGTGGTACGTCAGCCTCACCACACATCTGCTGACCTCTGGAGTGGTACGTCAGCCTCACCACACATCTGCTGACCTCTGGAATGGTACGTTAGCCTCACCACACATCTGCTGACCTTTGGGGTGGCACGTCAGCCTCACCACACATCTGCTGACCTCTGGAGTGGCAAGTCAGCCTCACCACACATCTGCTGACCTCTGGGGTGGCACGTCAGCCTCACCACACACATACACAAACAGGTCTTCCTGCTCCTTTTAATGTGGCAGCAGCAGATGAACTCTGACCCAGCCACTAGAGTTCAGACTTCGCTACTTTTACCCATAATATATCGCAATTTCTCTGAAAATCACTGGAAGTATGTGACCAGTCGTCTTATTTTTGTTGGCTAATTCACTATCACTATCGAATACGCTTTTACTAAATATAATCTGCGACTCAGACAATATTACTGTGCTATGGAAGCCAGTACTGAAAGAAATATTTATTAAGGACTCTTAAACACACCCTGGTAGCTGCTTTCTTTCTGGATAAACATTATGTAAAGAAAATATATAAATAATAAGTGAAAGAAAACGGAACGACTGATAAGTGAAAGGTGTACCAGAAGAAAAGAGAAACAGGTAGAGGCTACGGTAGGGAGTTGTTCCCTGTCACTTCGGAACAGACAGTGCGAGATCGATGACCACGGTACATCCGTAAGATCGCCAGATCGAGTCCCCACATTCCTTACTAGCGAAGGTGACATTACAAATAACCGTCACTGTAAGGTATGCAGCGCCACTGAATCCGAATCAGAGAACAAGAGAGTGTTGAAGTCTCTGTTGTACCACCAAAGGTTAACTTAAGTACTTAATAAACCTTGAAATTAGTTCAGAAAGGTGACAACTTTGCACACTAACACTATACTTAAGAAACACTTAATAAACAAGTGGAAATTCTAAATGTGTCTAAGTACAATAGTAATTATACGGTGATTAGTAATGAACAATATCAAGGAATCTCCTACACTACTGAAAAACGTAGGCAGTGTTGGGCATTGATGATACAGTATTGATGCTACAGTATTGATGCTACAGTATTGATGCTACAGTATTGATGCTACAGTATTGATGCTACAGTATTGATGCTACAGTATTGATGCTACAGTATTGATGCTACAGTATTGATGCTACAGTATTGATGCTACAGTATTGATGCTACAGTATTGATGCTACAATATTGATGCTACAGTATTGATGATACAGTATTGATGCTACAGTATTGATGCTACAGTATTGATGCTACAGTGTTGATGCTACAGTATTGATGCTACAGTATTGATGCTACAGTATTGATGCTACAGTATTGATGCTACAGTATTGATGCTACAGTATTGATGCTACAGTATTGATGCTACAGTATTGATGCTACAGTATTGATGCTACAGTATTGATGCTACAATATTGATGCTACAATATTGATGCTACAGTATTGATGCTACAGTATTGATGCTACAGTATTGATGCTACAGTATTGATGCTACAGTATTGATGCTACAGTATTGATGCTACAGTATTGATGCTACAATATTGATGCTACAGTATTGATGATACAGTATTGATGCTACAGTATTGATGCTACAGTATTGATGCTACAGTGTTGATGCTACAGTATTGATGCTACAGTATTGATACTACAGTATTGATGCTACAGTATTGATGCTACAGTATTGATGCTACAGAATTGATGCTACAGTATCCATGCTACAGTATTGATGCTACAGTATTGATACTACAGTATTGATGCTACAGTATTGATGCTACAGAATTGATGCTACAGTATCGATGCTACAGTATTGATGGTACAGTATTGATGGTACAGTATTGATACTACAGTATTGATACTACAGTATTGATGCTACAGTATTGATACTACAGTATTGATGCTACAGTATTGATGCTACAGAATTGATGCTACAGTATCGATGCTACAGTATTGATGGTACAGTATTGATGGTACAGTATTGATGGTACAGTATTGATACTACAGTATTGATGCTACAGTATTGATGCTACAATATTGATGCTACAGAATTGATGCTACAGTATTGATGCTACAGTATTGATGCTACAGTATTGATACTACAGTATTGATGCTGTGATGTAGTTCAGCTGGGCTTGTGAGGTCTCGGGGAGACCTAATTTAACCAATTATATGGTCACCTTGCCTTGGCAAATGTCTGTCAGAGACACGCCTTTCCGGCTTAAGACTGAGGTCTTCTGTTCTGGACGGCGTCAGACCTCGGCGTCAGATCAACACAACGTGTGCACATCTCACTGTGGAGGGTGCTTGGACCACCATAAAAGCCCAAGGAAGAGCATGATCAGGAGATTCGAGCGGAGCTGCTGCTGGGGTGCAGAGCTCCTGAGCAGAGACTTCGAGCGGAGCCGCTGCTGGGGTGCAGAGCTCCTGAGCAGAGACTTCGAGCGGAGCTGCTGCTGGGGTGCAGAGCTCCTGAGCAGAGACTTCGAGCGGAGCTGCTGCTGGGGTGCAGGGCTCGGGAGAAGGCTGCTAAAGTCTCTGCAAGAGACTGTTGGAGGCATTGGGCAGAGTACTGGCTTGGCGCAGTACTCGTGCTGTGTAGGTCTTGGGACCTGTGGCTTAGTGATGAACTGCCCTTTGAACTATATTGTAAGTTACATTCATTTTGGTCAAGTTGATTGTGTTCCCTGTCTCACTGCTTATGTGTACCATCCCATTTATCTAAACCACAATAATGTTCTCCTGTTCCCAAATATATTATTGTACAAAGACTTAATAATAAACTGTGTTTGAGTAGAACAGTAATACTCACTGTCCTCGTTATTTGCTCATTTCTCCATTTATTTATGTTTAGTTAAAGTAGTGAGAGGGTGAGTAGTGCGGAGTGGCAGGTAGAGTATGAGAGATGAAGTTGTAGTCACCAGTGACCTCACATTACCTACCTACCTCCACACTCATCCCTCCTACTGCCTCACCTGTCCCCTACCTACTGACTCCCTCCGCTTACCCCCATATCCCCCTAATCATTACCCCCCTACATGACAATGCGATAGTATTGATGCTACAGTATTGATGCTACAGTATTGATGCTACAGTGTTGATGCTACAGTATTGATGCTACAGTGTTGATGCTACAGTATTGATGCTACAGTATTGATGCTACAGTGTTGATGCTACAGTGTTGATGCTACAGTGTTGATGCTACAATATTGATGCTACAGTATTGATGCTACAGTATTGATGCTACAATATTGATGCTACAGTGTTGATGCTACAGTATTGATGCTACAATATTGATGCTACAGTATTGATGCTACAATATTGATGCTACAATATTGATGCTACAGTAGTGATGCTACAGTATTGATGCTACAGTGTTGATGCTACAGTACTGATGCTACAGTATTGATGCTACAGTATTGATGCTACAGCATTGATGCTACAGTATTGATGCTACAGTGTTGATGGTACAATATTGATGCTACAGTATTGATGCTACAGTATTGATGCTACAGCATTGATGCTACAGTATTGATGCTACAGTGTTGATGCTACAGTACTGATGCTACAGTATTGATGCTACAGTATTGATGCTACAGTAGTGATGCTACAGTATTGATGCTACAGTATTGATGCTACAGTAGTGATGCTACAGTATTGATGCTACAATATTGATGCTACAGTATTGATGCTACAGTATTGATGCTACAGTATTGATGCTACGGAATTGATGCTACGTTATTGATGCTACAGCAGTGATGCTACAGTATTGATGCTACAGTACTGATACTACAGTGTTGATGCTACAGTACTGATGCTACAGTATTGATGCTACAGCATTGATGCTACAGTATTGATGCTACAGTATTGATGCTACGGAACTGATGCTACATTATTGATGGTACAGTAGTGATGCTACAGTATTGATGCTACAATACTGATGCTGCAGCATTGATGCTACAATATTGATGCTACAATATTGATGCTACAGTATTGATGCTACAATATTGATGCTACAGTATTGATGCTACAGTATTGATGCTACAATATTGATGCTGCAGTATTGATGCTACAATATTGATGCTACAATATTGATGCTACAATAATGATGCTACAGTATTGATGCTACAGTATTGATGCTACAATATTGATGCTACAATATTGATGCTACAGTATTGATGCTACAGTATTGATGCTACAGTATTGATGCTACAATATTGATGCTACAGTATTGATGCTACAATATTGATGCTACAGTATTGATGCTACAGTATTGATGCTACAGTATTGATGCTACAATATTGATGCTACAATATTGATGCTACAATATTGATGCGACAGTATTGATGCTACAGTATTCATTCTACAGTATTGTTGCTACAGTATTGATGCTACAATATTGATGCTACAATATTGATGCTACAGTATTGATGCTACAGTTTTGATGCTACAGTATTGATGCTACAGTATTGATGCTACAATATTGATGCTACAGTATTGATGCTACACTATTGATGCTACAATATTGATGCTACAGTATTGATGCTACAGTATTGATGCTACAGTATTAATGCTACAATATTGATGCTACAGAATTGATGCTACAATATTGATGCTACAGTATTGATGCTACAATATTGATGATACAGTATTGATGGTACAGTATTGATGCTACAGTATTGATGGTACAGTATTGATGCTACAGAATTGATGCTACAATATTGATGCTACAGTATTGATAGTATAGTATTGATGCTACAGAATTGATGCTACAGTATTGATGGTAGAGTATTGATGGTACAGCATTGATGGTATAATATTGATGCTACAATTTTGATGCTACAGTATTGATGCTACAGTATTGATGATACAGTATTGATGCTACAGTATTAATGCTACAGTATTGATGTTACAGTATTGATGCTACAACATTGACGCTACAGTATTGATGCTACAATACTGATGCTACAATATTGATGCTGCAGTATTGATGGTACAGTATTGATGGTACAGTATTGATGCTACAGTATTGATGCTACAGTGTTGATGCTACAGTATTGATGCTACAGTGTTGATGCTACAGTATTGATGCTACAGTATTGATGCTACAGTGTTGATGCTACAGTGTTGATGCTACAGTGTTGATGCTACAATATTGATGCTACAGTATTGATGCTACAGTATTGATGCTACAATATTGATGCTACAGTGTTGATGCTACAGTATTGATGCTACAATATTGATGCTACAGTATTGATGCTACAATATTGATGCTACAATATTGATGCTACAGTAGTGATGCTACAGTATTGATGCTACAGTGTTGATGCTACAGTACTGATGCTACAGTATTGATGCTACGGTATTGATGCTACAGCATTGATGCTACAGTATTGATGCTACAGTGTTGATGGTACAATATTGATGCTACAGTATTGATGCTACAGTATTGATGCTACAGCATTGATGCTACAGTATTGATGCTACAGTGTTGATGCTACAGTACTGATGCTACAGTATTGATGCTACAGTATTGATGCTACAGTAGTGATGCTACAGTATTGATGCTACAGTATTGATGCTACAGTAGTGATGCTACAGTATTGATGCTACAATAAATTTATGCTACAGTATTGATGCTACAGTATTGATGCTACAGTATTGATGCTACGGAATTGATGCTATGTTATTGATGCTACAGCAGTGATGCTACAGTATTGATGCTACAGTATTGATGCTACAGTACTGATACTACAGTGTTGATGCTACAGTACTGATGCTACAGTATTGATGCTACAGCATTGATGCTACAGTATTGATGCTACAGTATTGATGCTACGGAATTGATGCTACATTATTGATGGTACAGTAGTGATGCTACAGTATTGATGCTACAATACTGATGCTGCAGCATTGATGCTACAATATTGATGCTACAATATTGATGCTACAGTATTGATGCTACAATATTGATGCTACAGTATTGATGCTACAGTATTGATGCTACAATATTGATGCTGCAGTATTGATGCTACAATATTGATGCTACAATATTGATGCTACAATAATGATGCTACAGTATTGATGCTACAGTATTGATGCTACAATATTGATGCTACAATATTGATGCTACAGTATTGATGCTACAGTATTGATGCTAAAAGTATTGATGCTACAATATTGATGCTACAGTATTGATGCTACAATATTGATGCTACAGTATTGATGCTACAGTATGATGCTACAGTATTGATGCTACAATATTGATGCTGCAATATTGATGCTACAAATATTGATGCGACAGTATTGATGCTACAGTATTCATTCTACAGTATTGTTGCTACAGTATTGAATGCTACAATATTGATGCTAAAAATATTGATGCTACAGTATTGATGCTACAGTATTGATGCTACAGTATTGATGCTACAGTATTGATGCTACAATATTGATGCTACAGTATTGATGCTACACTATTGATGCTACAATATTGATGCTACAGTATTGATGCTACAGTATTGATGCTACAGTATTAATGCTACAATATTGATGCTACAGAATTGATGCTACAAATATGATGCTACAGTATTGATGCTACAATATTGATGAACAGTATTGATGGTACAGTATTGATGCTACAGTATTGATGGTACAGTATTGATGCTACAGAATTGATGCTACAATATTGATGCTACAGTATTGATAGTATAGTATTGATGCTACAGAATTGATGCTACAGTATTGATGGTAGAGTATTGATGGTACAGTATTGATGGTATAATATTGATGCTACAATTTTGATGCTACAGTATTGATGCTACAGTATTGATGATACAGTATTGATGCTACAGTATTAATGCTACAGTATTGATGTTACAGTATTGATGCTACAACATTGACGCTACAGTATTGATGCTACAATACTGATGCTACAATATTGATGCTGCAGTATTGATGGTACAGTATTGATGGTACAGTATTGATGCTACAATACTGATGTTACAATACTGATGCTACAGTATTGATGGTACATTATTGATGCTACAGAATTGATGCTACAGTATTGATGGTACAGTATTGGTGGTACAGTATTGATGCTACAATATTGATGCTGCAATATTGATGCTACAGTATTGATGGTACAGTATTGATGCTACAGAATTGATGCTAGAGTATTGATGGTACAGTATTGATGGTGCAGTATTGATGCTACAGAATTGATGCTACAATATTGATGCTACAGTATTGATGGTACAGTAATGATGCTTCAATATTGATGCTACAGTATTGATGGTACAGTATTGATGGTACAATATTGTTGCTACAATATTGATGCTACAATATTGATGGTACAGTATTGATGGTTCAGTATTGATGGTACAGTATTGATGCTACAATACTGATGCTACAGTATTGATGCTACAGCATTGATGCTACAGTATTGATGCTACAGTATTGATGCTACGGAATTGATGCTACATTATTGATGGACAGTATTTATGCTACAGTATTGATGCTACAATACTGATGCTGCAGCATTGATGCTACAATATTGATGCTACAATATTGATGCTACAGTATTGATGCTACAATATTGATGCTACAGTATTGATGCTACAGTATTGATGCTACAATATTGATGCTGCAGTATTGATGCTACAATATTGATGCTACAATATTGATGCTACAATATTGATGCTACAGTATTGATGCTACAGTATTGATGCTACAATATTGATGCTACAATATTGATGCTACAGTATTGATGCTACAGTATTAATGCTACAGTATTGATGCTACAATATTGATGCTACAGTATTGATGCTACAATATTGATGCTACAGTATTGATGCTACAGTATTGATGCTACAGTATTGATGCTACAATATTGATGCTACAATATTGATGCTACAATATTGATGCGACAGTATTGATGCTACAGTATTCATTCTACAGTATTGTTGCTACAGTATTGATGCTACAATATTGATGCTACAATATTGATGCTACAGTATTGATGCTACAGTTTTGATGCTACAGTATTGATGCTACAGTATTGATGCTACAATATTGATGCTACAGTATTGATGCTACACTATTGATGCTACAATATTGATGCTACAGTATTGATGCTACAGTATTGATGCTACAGTATTAATGCTACAATATTGATGCTACAGAATTGATGCTACAATATTGATGCTACAGTATTGATGCTACAATATTGATGATACAGTATTGATGGTACAGTATTGATGCTACAGTATTGATGGTACAGTATTGATGCTACAGAATTGATGCTACAATATTGATGCTACAGTATTGATAGTATAGTAAATTGATGCTACAGATTTGATGCTACAGTATTGATGGTAGAGTATGATGGTACAGTATTGATGGTATAAGATTGATGCTACAATTTTGATGCTACAGTATTGATGCTACAATATTGATGATACAGTATTGATGCTACAGTATTAATGCTACAGTATTGATGTTACAGTATTGATGCTACAACATTGACGCTACAGTATTGATGCTACAATACTGATGCTACAATATTGATGCTGCAGTATTGATGGTACAGTATTGATGGTACAGTATTGATGCTACAATACTGATGTTACAATACTGATGCTACAGTATTGATGGTACATTATTGATGCTACAGAATTGATGCTACAGTATTGATGGTACAGTATTGGTGGTACAGTATTGATGCTACAATATTGATGCTGCAATATTGATGCTACAGTATTGATGGTACAGTATTGATGCTACAGAATTGATGCTAGAGTATTGATGGTACAGTATTGATGGTGCAGTATTGATGCTACAGAATTGATGCTACAATATTGATGCTACAATATTGATGTAAAAGTAATGATGCTTCAATATTGATGCTACAGTATTGATGGTACAGTATTGATGGTACAATATTGTTGCTACAATATTGATGCTACAATATTGATGGTACAGTATTGATGGTTCAGTGTTGATGGTACAGTATTGATGCTACAATACTGATGCTACAGTATTGAATGCTTACAGCATTGATGCTACAGTATTGATGCTACAGTATTGATGCTACGGAATTGATGCTACATTATTGATGGTACAGTAGTGATGCTACAGTATTGATGCTACAATACTGATGCTGCAGCATTGATGCTACAATATTGATGCTACAATATTGATGCTACAATATTGATGCTACAGTATTGATGCTACAATATTGATGCTACAGTATTGATGCTACAGTATTGATGCTACAATATTGATGCTGCAGTATTGATGCTACAATATTGATGCTACAATATTGATGCTACAATAATGATGCTACAGTATTGATGCTACAGTATTGATGCTACAATATTGATGCTACAATATTGATGCTACAGTATTGATGCTACAGTATTGATGCTACAGTATTGATGCTACAATATTGATGCTACAGTATTGATGCTACAATATTGATGCTACAGTATTGATGCTAAAAATATTGATGCTACAGTATTGATGCTACAATATTGATGCTACAATATTGATGCTACAATATTGATGCGACAGTATTGATGCTACAGTATTCATTCTACAGTATTGTTGCTACAGTATTGATGCTACAATATTGATGCTACAATATGATGCTACAGTATTGATGTACAGTTTTGATGCTACAGAATTGATGCTACAGTTGATGCTACAATATTGATGCTACAGTATTGATGCTAACATATTGATGCTACAATATTGATGCTACAGTATTGATGCACAGTATTGATGCTACAGTACTAATGCTACAATATTGATGCTACAAATTGATGCTACAATATTGATGCTACAGTATTGATGCTACAATATTGATGATACAATTGATGGTACAGTATGATGCTACAGTATTGATGCTACAGTATTGATGCTACAGAAATTGATGCTACAATATTGATGCTACAGTATTGAAAGTATAGTATTGATGCTACAGAATTGATGCTACAGTATTGATGGTAGAGTATTGATGTTACAGTATTGATGGTATAATATTGCTGCTACAATTTTGATGCTACAGTATGATGCTACAGTATTGATGATACATATTGATGCTACAGTATTAATGCTACAGTATTGATGTTACAGTATTGATGCTACAACATTGACGCTACAGTATTGATGCTACAATACTGATGCTACAATATTGATGCTGCAGTATTGATGGTACAGTATTGATGGTACAGTATTGATGCTACAATACTGATTACAATACTGATGCTACAGTATTGATGGTACATTATTGATGCTACAGAATTGATGCTACAGTATTGATGGTACAGTATTGGTGGTACAGTATTGATGCTACAAATTGATGCTGCAATATTGATGCTACAGTATTGATGGTACAGTATTGATGCTACAGAATTGATGCTAGAGTATTGATGGTACAGTATTGATGGTGCAGTATTGATGCTACAGAATTGATGCTACAATATTGATGCTACAGTATTGATGTACAGTAATGATCTTCAATATTGATGCTACAGTATTGATGGACAGTATTGATGGTACAATATTGTGCTACAATATTGAAAGCTACAATATTGATGGTACAGTATTGATGGTTCAGTGTTGATGGTACAGTATTGATGCTACAATACTGATGCTACAGTATTGATGCTACAGCATTGATGCTACAGTATTGATGCTACAGTATTGATGCTACGGAATTGATGCTACATTATTGATGGTACAGTAGTGATGCTACAGTATTGATGCTACAATACTGATGCTGCAGCATTGATGCTACAATATTGATGCTACAATATTGATGCTACAGTATTGATGCTACAATATTGATGCTACAGTAATTGATGCAACAGTATTGATGCTACAATATTGATGCTGCAGTATTGATGCTACAATATTGATGCTACAATATTGATGCTACAATAATGATGCTACAGTATTGATGCTACAGTATTGATGCTACAATATTGATGCTACAATAATTGATGCTACAGTATTGATGCTACAGTATTGATGCTACAGTATTGATGCTACATATTGATGCTACAGTATTGATGCTACAATATTTATGCTACAGTATTGATGCTACAGTATTGATGCTACAGTATTGATGCTACAATATTGATGCTACAATATTGATGCTACAATATTGATGCGACAGTATTGATGCTACAGTATTCATCTACAGTATTGTTGCTACAGTATTGATGCTACAATATTGATGCTACAATATTGATGCTACAGTATTGATGCTACATTTTGATGCTACAGTAAGATGCACAGTATGATCTACAATATTGATGCTACAGTATTGATGCTACACTATTGATGCTACAATATTGATGCTACAGTATTGATGCTACAGTATTGATGCTACAGTATTAATGCTACAATATTGATGCTACAGAATTGATGCTACAATATTGATGCTACAGTATTGATGCTACAATATTGATGATACAGTATTGATGGTACAGTATTGATGCTACAGTATTGATGGTACAGTATTGATGCTACAGAATTGATGCTACAATATTGATGCTACAGTATTGAAAGTATAGTATTGATGCTACAGAATTGATGCTACAGTATTGATGGTAGAGTATTGATGTTACAGTATTGATGGTATAATATTGCTGCTACAATTTTGATGCTACAGTATTGATGCTACAGTATTGATGATACAGTATTGATGCTACAGTATTAATGCTACAGTATTGATGTTACAGTATTGATGCTACAACATTGACGCTACAGTATTGATGCTACAATACTTTATGCTACAATATGATGCTGCAGTATTGATGGTACAGTATTGATGGTACAGTATTGATGCTACAATACTGATGTTACAATACTGATGCTACAGTATTGATGGTACATTATTGATGCTACAGAATTGATGCTACAGTATTGATGGTACAGTATTGTGGTACAGTATTGATGCTACAATATTGATGCTGCAATATTGATGCTGCAGTATTGATGGTACAGTATTGATGCTACAGAATTGATGCTAGAGTATTGATGGTACAGTATTGATGGTGCAGTATTGATGCTACAGAATTGATGCTACAATATTGATGCTACAGTATTGATGGTACAGTAATGATGCTTCAATATTGATGCTACAGTATTGATGGTACAGTATTGATGGTACAATATTGTTGCTACAATATTGATGCTACAATATTGATGGTACAGTATTGATGGTTCAGTGTTGATGGTACAGTATTGATGCTACAATACTGATGCTACAGTATTGATGCTACAGCATTGATGCTACAGTATTGATGCTACAGTATTGATGCTACGGAATTGATGCTACATTATTGATGGTACAGTAGTGATGCTACAGTATTGATGCTACAATACTGATGCTGCAGCATTGATGCTACAATATTGATGCTACAATATTGATGCTACAGTAATTGATGCTACAATATTGATGCTACAGTATTGATGCTACAGTAAATTGATGCTACAATATTGATGCTGCAGTATTGATGCTACAATATTGATGCTACAATATTGATGCTACAATAATGATGCTACAGTATTGATGCTACAGTATTGATGCTACAATATTGATGCTACAATATTGATGCTACAGTATTGATGCTACAGTATTGATGCTACAGTATTGATGCTACAATATTGATGCTACAGTATTGATGCTACAATATTGATGCTACAGTATTGATGCTACAGTATTGATGCTACAGTATTGATGCTACAATATTGATGCTACAATATTGATGCTACAATATTGATGCGACAGTATTGATGCTACAGTATTCATTCTACAGTATTGTTGCACAGTATTGATGCTACAATATTGATGCTACAATATTGATGCTACAGTATTGATGCTACAGTTTTGATGCTACAGTATTGATGCTACAGTATTGATGCTACAATATTGATGCTACAGTATTGATGCTACACTATTGATGCTACAATATTGATGCTACAGTATTGATGCTACAGTATTGATGCTACAGTATTAATGCTACAATATTGATGCTACAGAATTGATGCTACAATATTGATGCTACAGTATTGATGCTACAATATTGATGATACAGTATTGATGGTACAGTATTGATGCTACAGTATTGATGGTACAGTATTGATGCTACAGAATTGATGCTACAATATTGATGCTACAGTATTGATAGTAAGTATTGATGCTACAGAATTGATGCTACAGTATTGATGGTAGAGTATTGATGGTACAGTATTGATGGTAATATATTGATGCTACATTTTGATGCTACAGTATAATGATGCTACAGTATTGATGATACAGTATGAGCTACAGTATTAATGCTACAGTATTGAATGTTACAGTATTGATGCTACAACATTGACGCTACAGTATTGATGCTACAATACTGATGCTACAATATTGATGCTGCAGTATTGATGGTACAGTATTGATGGTACAGTATTGATGCTACAATACTGATGTTCAATACTGAGCTACAGTATTGATGGTACATTATTGATGCTACAGAATTGATGCTACAGTATTGATGGTACAGTATTGGTGGTACAGTATTGATGCTACAATATTGATGCTGCAATATTGATGCTACAGTATTGATGGTACAGTATTGATGCTACAGAATTGATGCTAGAGTATTGATGGTACAGTATTGATGGTGCAGTATTGATGCTACAGAATTGATGCTACAATATTGATGCTACAGTATTGATGGTACAGTAATGATGCTTCAATATTGATGCTACAGTATTGATGGTACAGTATTGATGGTACAATATTGTTGCTACAATATTGATGCTACAATATTGATGGTACAGTATTGATGGTTCAGTGTTGATGGTACAGTATTGATGCTACAATACTGATGCTACAGTATTGATGCTACAGCATTGATGCTACAGTATTGATGCTACAGTATTGATGCTACGGAATTGATGCTACATTATTGATGGTACAGTAGTGATGCTACAGTATTGATGCTACAATACTGATGCTGCAGCATTGATGCTACAATATTGATGCTACAATATTGATGCTACAGTATTGATGCTACAATATTGATGCTACAGTATTGATGCTACAGTATGATGCTACAATATGATGCTGCAGTATTGATGCATACAATATTGATGCTACAATATTGATGCACAATAATGATGCTACAGTATTGATGCTACAGTATTGATGCTACAATATTGATGCTACAATATTGATGCTACAGTATGATGCTACAGTATTGATGCTACAGTATTGATGCTACAATATTGATGCTACAGTATTGATGCTACAATATTGATGCTACAGTATTGATGCTACAGTATTGATGCTACAGTATTGATGCTACAATATTGATGCTACAATATTGATGCTACAATATTGATGCGACAGTATTGATGCTACAGTATTCATTCTACAGTATTGTTGCTACAGTATTGATGCTACAATATTGATGCTACAATATTGATGCTACAGTATTGATGCTACAGTTTTGATGTTCAGAATTGATGCTACAGTATTGATGCTACAATATTGATGCTACAGTATTGATGCTACACTATTGATGCTACAATATTGATGCTACAGTATTGATGCTACAGTATTGATGCTACAGTACTAATGCTACAATATTGATGCTACAGAATTGATGCTACAATATTGATGCTACAGTATTGATGCTACAATATTGATGATACAGTATTGATGGACAGTATTGATGCTACAGTATTGATGGTACAGTATTGATGCTACAGAATTGATGCTACAATATTGATGCTACAGTATTGATAGTATAGTATTGATGCTACAGAATTGATGCTACAGTATTGATGGTAGAGTATTGATGGTACAGTATTGATGGTATAAGATTGATGCTACAATTTTGATGCTACAGTATTGATGCTACAATATTGATGATACAGTATTTATGCTACAGTATTAATGCTACAGTATTGATGTTACAGTATTGATGCTACAACATTGACGCTACAGTATTGATGCTACAATACTGATGCTACAATATTGATGCTGCAGTATTGATGGTACAGTATTGATGGTACAGTATTGATGCTACAATACTGATGTTACCAATACTGATGCTACAGTATTGATGGTACATTATTGATGCTACAGAATTGATGCTACAGTATTGATGGTACAGTATTGGTGGTACAGTATTGATGCTACAATATTGATGCTGCAATATTGATGCTACAGTAAATTTATGGTACAGTATTGATGCTACAGAATTGATGCTAGAGTATTGATGGTACAGTATTGAT
>NW_026475359.1:57500-140038 GCF_026875155.1 Cherax quadricarinatus
GGGGGGTGTTCCTCAGGGGTGGGGGTTCCTCAGGGGGGGGAGGGTTCCTCAGGGGGGAGAGGGGTTCCCAGGCGGGGGGGTGTTTTCCCCAGGGGCGGGGAGGTGTTCCTCGGCGGGGAGAGGTGTTCCTCAGGCGGGGGGGTGTTCCTCAGGGCGGGAAGGTGTTTTCCCCAGGGCGGGGAGGTCTTCCTCAGGGGGGGGAGGTCTTCCTCAGGGGGGGGGAGGGGTTCCTCAGGGCGGGGAAAGGGGTTCCTCAGGGCGGGGAGGTCTTCCTCAGGGCGGGGAGGTCTTCCTCAGGGCGGGGAGGTGTTCCTCAGGGCGGGGAGGTGTTCCTCAGGGCGGGGAGGTGTTCCTCAGGGCGGGGAGGTGTTCCTCAGGGCGGGGAGGTGTTCCTCAGGGCGGGAAGGTGTTCCTCAGGGCGGGGAGGTGTTCCTCAGGGCGGGGAGGTGTTCCTCAGGGCGGGGAGGTGTTCCTCAGGGCGGGGAGGTGTTCCTCAGGGCGGGGAGGTGTTCCGAACGTCCCGTGAGTACAAATATCCAGAGATTTGTAACTGTGTCTCAGTATCAGAAGTACTCTAGTAAAATGGCCAGGTAAATCATCCGTAGGTCTGAGTACAAGTGTTATCGTGTCTCTTATCTAGTTACCATCCGTAGGTCTGAGTACAAGTGTTATCGTCACTCTTATCTAGTTACCATCCGTAGGTCTGAGTACAAGTGTTATCGTCACTCTTATCTAGTTACCATCCGTAGGTCTGAGTACAAGTGTTATCGTCACTCTTATCTAGTTACCATCCGTAGGTCTGAGTACAAGTGTTTTTCGTCACTCTTATCTAGTTACCATCCAGGTCTGAGTAAAGGTTATCGACACTCTTTTCTAGTTTCCTCCCTAGGTCTGATACAATTTTACGTCACTCTTACTAGTTTTCCATCCCTAGGGCTGAGAAAAAAGTGTTATCGTCCTCTTTTATTACCATCCTGGTCTGAGTACAAATGTTTCGTACCCCTTTTCTGTTTACCATCCGTAGGTCTGAGACAAGTTTATCGTCACTCTTTCTATTACCATCCGTAGGTCTGAGACAGTGTTACGTCAATGTTGATGCTACAGTATTGCATGGTACTCAGTGTTGATCTACTGTATTGACTCTATTGTCTTACTGATGGTACAGTATCGATGGTGCAGAATGATGGTACCAGTATTGGATGGTACAGTATTAATGGTGCAGTATTGATGGTACAAGTATTGATGGTAAGTACGTGATGGTACAGTAATGATCTACAGTACATGATGGTACAGTATTGATGGTACGCATTGGTCGGTACCATATTGATGGTAAAGTATTGATCGAGTACTATTTTGAAGCTACAGTATCGATGGTATCCAGAGTTGATGGTACATTATTGTTGGTACAGGTATTGATGGTTACAACATTGAAGGTACAAGTATTGATGGTACAGTATGATGGTACAGTATTGATGGTACAGTATCGATGGAATGACAATATTGATGGTACAGTATTGAGGGTACTCAGTGTGTTGAGGGTACAGTATTGATGGATTGCAGTATTGATGGCTACAGTATTGGATGGTACCAGTATTGATTGGTAACAGTATTGGGGTTACAGTATTGTTGGTTACAGTATTGATGGCACAAACATTGAAGGTACAGTATTGATGGTATCAGTATTGATGGTACAGGATTGATGGTACTGTATTGATGGGTACCGTATTTGATGTATACAGTATTGATGGATACAGTATTGATGGTTACAATATTGATGGTACAGATACTTGATGGTACAGTGTTTGATGGTACTAGTATTGGATGGTGCAGTAGTAATGATGGTTTCCGATATTGTTGGTTCAGTTTTGATGGTTCAATCAGTCCCTTCAAACCTTGGAGTTGGTGCTGCAAGAGCACCGTTAGTCGTGGAGATTCACCCACAGACTACGGTGGACCATCACGAGAGTATGTCTGGCCTATGAAAGAATGGTTAAGGAAAATCGGTCACCTGACGACACTGGAGGAATAGATACAGGTGGACAGAGGACAGATGTTTTTTTTTTTCACAGAGTGGGACAACAGCAACAAGGGGTCAAAAATGGAGCTGAAGTCTCAGATGGAGGTTCACAGGGATGTTAGGAAGTACTTCTTTAGTGATAGAGTTGTCAAGGAAATGAATATCTGCATAGTGATGTAGTGGAGGGAGTAACCTTACATAGCTTTAAGAGCGAGTATGAAAAATTCAGGGAGCAGAGTGGGACGAGAGAGAGAGAGAGAGTGAGAGGAGAACGGCGAGAGATGGAGGAGAGAGAGATGACCGGAGAGAGTTGACGAGAGAGAGGATCGAGGAAGAGTGAGAACTAGAGAGACGAGAGAGAAGATGGAGGACCTCCAGTAGCGATCTCAATGAAGAGGGTTGGGGGCCAGGAGGTGACAGTCTCGACCACTTGCTTATACACAATTATGGTGAGGATCATACATCACACACACACACACACAACACAAACACACACACTCTCTCATCTCACAAACACACACACACTCAACAAACACACACATCTCATACACCACTCAACACACACCTCTAACACACTACTCACACACACACATCTCTCACACACTCACACACACACACACTACGCACACACAATCACACAACTCACCACAAACACACACACGCACACACACACACACCACACACACACACACACTCTCACACTCACACACCACAATCCACAACACAACACACACAAACACACACACAAAACACACACACACAATACACCACACACACCACAAACACCACACACACACACACACACACTCACACACACACCACACACACACCACCACACACACTCACACACACTCACACACAACACACACAACACAACACACACACACACACACTCCACCACACCACCACACAACACACAACACACACACACCACACTACACAACACACACACACACACAACACCACACAACACACTCACAACACACTCACACTCACACATCTACACACACACACACAACAAACAAAACACCCACACAACACCTACATCACCACACACTCTCTCAACAAATACTCACACACACACACACACACACACAACACCACACACAACACACACACACTCCACACACACACACACACACACACACACACACACACTCACACCACACACACACACTACACCACACAACACACACACACACCAACCACACTCCACACACACACACACAACACAACAAACTACAAACCACTCACACACTCACTCAACACCACTCACACACATCACATACAACACACACACACACACCACACACACACACACACACACACACCACACACACACCACACACACGCACACAAACACACACACACACACACACACACACACACACACACACTCACACTACACACGACTCACTCAACACACACACACACACACACACACACACACACACACACAAACACTCACACACAACACTCACACACACACACACCACACACACACCACACTCGACTCACACACACACACACACTCCCACCACACACACAACACACAGCACAAGCAAACACACAAACACACACACCACAACGTTGTGTGTCACGGCCAATACTGGAGCTTTTGACAGCAACTGTGTAGGAACCCGAATTGGTGATAAAGCACAGTCTCAAGAAACTAGAAACTGTACCAAAAGGTTTTTATGCGACATGGTTAGGTTCCAGATTGCCTAAGGGGGGAATGTCTATTGTGAAAGATTAAGGGAGGAAATCGGCCAATCCCTGAACACGTCACTGGTTAGGACAAAAGGAGGTGTGTCAGGGGAGCATGAGTTTAACGACATATAAAATACTGCGTATGGAATTAGCACAAGTGGGATAAAGGGACCAGGATGTTCCAGGGAGGGGTCACAGGACAACACAAGACGGGCCCACTATTTATCGGAAGTTGAAGGACACTCATATGAGTCAGAGCAGTTTGTAGCGATGTAGCGTCTTCAGTCATCTGAGTTGTAAAGGCTGTGCGTAAGGAGTAGAATTTGTCACGCTGTAGGATCGGCAGGGATTCATTCACTGTTTTATCGACGAAGGTTTGATTAAAGAGACTCAGTGGAGAGGGGAGAGGTGAGCAGGGTCATAGCAACGAGTAGCATACCCGAGTGTGTTGATTTGGTTGATTGTGTTGAAGTGGCGGGGCCCAATGTGCTAGGACTAGATACCCTGCAACCACAAATAGGTGAGTACAAATTAGGTGTTGTACACAACAACACAGAAACACACCCAATACTGAGATTGGTGCAATAACAACTGGTGAGGAACCAAGCAGGGGGTTTATAAGGGAAGGCACGACATGGATCAGGGAGACTTTAATTGTCTGGGATGGGACCACAGCAGAGAGTTTCATGGTTCGGGGCACGCTCGCGGGGGTCCGTCTGAGTGGAGTGCAGAACTGTGAAACAGCGGGGGGGGGGTTCCCACAGGGCGGCGGACAGTCTAGGACCAGTGCCTGTTTTCATGGTATTTTTGTGAACGACTATGACGGATGGAACATAGGACTCAGAGGTGTTCCCTTGTTTGCAGATGAACTGAAGTTGGATTGAGAAGATTTCACTCGATCGAAAACGACCAGGCAGAACTACAAAGGGATTTGGACTTAGCGGCAGACATGGTCCAGCAATTGGCTCCTGGGAGTTCAATCACACCAAGTGCCAAAGTTCATGAAGATTGGGCAAGGGCATAGTAGGCCGCAGTAGGAGAACAGTTCTAGGGGGGTAGAGGGGACTAAAACTCACCCAGGGCAAAATAGTTCTTGGGGTGAGTATAACACCAGGGCCAAACATATACCTGAAGGCATATAACCTTATATATGATGCACGCATAGTGGAGCCATAGCAACTTAATCTGCCTTCCAGCCACATTCCGTCCATACACCCACTATACTATAAGAATCCATTCAGGGACCCTGGTCTACACGCTGGGATGTCAGGTTAGGGCCCTTCATTGGGAGTTTTGCACGGGCAACAAGCGTTTGGATACCCTAACCTAGCCATGCACGTTGATGCTTACATAGAGAAAGTGCAAAGGTTTGCAAAAAGATCTTGTCCCTAAGAGCTAAGTAGGGTATCGTCCTTAGAAGGAAAGGGTTTATGGGAAGAGGTAATCAACCCTGACGACACTGGTAGGACCAGAGGATAGGGGGGACTCAGGGATGTAAGAACTTAACAAATTATGAGAGGATTTGACATGGTGGAAAATGGATAGGGTATATCGTTCACTGTGTTTGGTCACAGGAAAAATGGGGGAACCTATAGTAGGGTGGGAAGCTGAACTCAACTGATGAGTCACAGGGATTGTTTGATGTATTTATTCAAGCCAACAGCATGAGTAGTCAGTAAGTGGAATTTTAAGTTTGGGACCAGCGATGTAGTGGGGCAGGATCCATTACATAGCTCTTAAAGCAGGGTAGGATAAAGCTCACGGTTCTCAGGCGAGGGTGACCTCAAGTACACGACAGACCAGTCTGTAAACAAGAGGCGGGGGACAGGAGCTCACGGAATCGAACCCCGCAAACCTCAACTAGGGTGTCCGTTAGTGTGGAGTAGGTCACACTAAAAATTCACACACAAACACTACACAAAAACACATTAAACAAACCAAAATGCACTCTGTGGGATATTAAACTGTTCCAACTTCCTCGTAGGACAATCCATTAGCCCGGAACTTGTCACCTTGCTTGCTTTTACCATTTGCAGCGTTCATCTCTATGTTTCATAAGTGGTTGGCTAGGTGGGGGTTCCAATTCCTCGGTGCTTCATGTCTTGATTTAAGGCCCTTGTCGCGGTACTCGGTCCTTTTTCTGGTACAAGGGTACCAGTACTTCGACTCTTTACTGAGATGGACAGAATGCTGTTTTTCTCTAGGTTTGCCCTTTTAGGCGACCATATGCTGCAGCAGTTAATTGGTTGTTGGGCGACCTAATGTGGTGGTTAAGAACTAAAACCGATGTACAAGATGTGTGTCACGGGTTAGGATATTTAATACATCAACAGGTTCATTAGCCTGAACAGTTTGTTCTTGATAAATTCACAGACAGCCTTCCAGCCATTTGTTGATATGATCTATATGTCTGCTAAAACAATCAGTGAGAGCCCAGGGGCGTCTGACAGTGAGCTGACAGACCAGCTGCAATGGGGACCTTTTTTGAACGTTCTGCGCGTTCTCAGGAGCGAGTAAAGATTTGTGACTTACCAGGGCAGGGAGGTATGTTCCTCAGGGCGGGGAGGTGTTCTCAGGGCGGGGACGGGTTTGTGTTCAATCGGGCAGGGAGGTGTTATCAGGGCAGGGTGATGGTTGTTACTTAGGGCAGGGGAGTGGTGATTTCCACTCAGGGCGAGGAGGCGTGTTACACTCAGGGCGGGGAGGTGTTTCTCAGGCCGGGGAGGGTTTTTTTTCCTAAGTGCAAGGGAGGGTGTGCTCTGGGCAGGGTGAGGTGTTCCTACAGGGGAGCGGAGGTGTTCCTAAGAGGAGGGGAGGTGTTCCTCTGGAGTTCGGATGAGGTGTTGGTCATAGGGGCATCGGGAGGTGGTCTCAGGGCGGGGATTAGGGTTGAGGGGGTAAGATGGGCAGTCTCCCGTGCGTTGGGGGGTGGGTGGGTGGTGGGACATGGCTTGGGAGGGGTGGGCAGGTGGTGGGGTTCCTCTATTGGGCCGGGGAGGGTGTAGGTGTCCTCAGGGCGGGGAGGTATTCCCTCACAGACCGCGGCGGGGAGAATGGTTTTCCTCTGGGGCGTGGAGGTGTTTCCTACAGCCGGCGCAGGGGAAGGTTTTACTCCATGTGAGGGGAGGGTTGCCAGCCAGGGAGGGGGAGGTGGTTACTCAGGCGAGGGGCGTAGCTGTTAGCAGGGCCGGCGGGATACGTCGGTGTGCAGAAGGGACAGGGTCCCCGTCGGTACTATGGGCTATTTGGAAGCTGTGCATCTACCGGGACCCCCTGGGTGGTTCGGTCCTCAGGGCGGCGGGGTCCAGGCCGACGCTGGAGGCACGGTTTTTTGTCCTCCATCGTGCCGTGTGGTGGACCGCTGTGGATCTTCAAGGGTGCGGGTCTTTAGGGTTCCCACTCAGGGGAGGGCGCAGGTCTCGGGTCGCCAAAGATGGGGCCACCTGGTGTGATTCACACCTATCTAAGCCGACGGACCTTGTGCCCGGCCGTCGGGGGCGTTTTTCACCTCACTGCAACGGCCCTCCATCGGCGATGGCGTTATCTGCCGGCATCGTCGCCTACCAGGCCGCCTGGCGAGAGGCGTTACTCATCTCCGTTGCACGGCCGCGATGAGTGTGTACAGTCTCGCGGGGCGCCACGAGGTTGAACCCTTCACACGGCAACGGTGGCGGGCTCGGCGGACACTGATGGGACGGCGCGGCAGTGAACTCCGCCCGGGTCGCACACCGAGCTCACCGCGGAGCCGTGCCGCGGCGGCCGGCGTAGGCGACCGCCGGGTGCAGGCACGCGGGCGCGCCTGATCGGGGAGGGGTTGCGTTTCTGTTGCTCCTCACATACAGCGGCATGGGAGAGGACGGGTCGGCTCGCGACCGGGGTATGTTTCGTCTCAGGGAGAGTTGTGGTGCTTAATCAAGGGGGGCTAGGGGAGACGGATCATACTTAGTGACACCAGGGCGGGCCCGGGTCCCGGCCGTTGAGTTACGTGGGAAGGGTTGGTGTACTAAGGGCCAGGGTGGTGTTTCCTTCGTGGCGGGCGAGGGAGGTGTTTCCTCAGGGCAGGAAAGGTTGTTCCTCAGGGCAGGGAAGGTGTTCCTCAGGGCAGGGAGGTGTTCCCTCAGGGCGTGGGAGGTGTCCTCAGGGCAGGAGGTGTTCTCAGGGCGGGGGTGGTGTTACTCAGGGCAGGGAGGTGTTCCTCATGGCGGCAGGGGGGGGAGGTGTTCCTCAGGGCTGGGAGGTGTTATAAGGGGGGGAGGTGTTCCTCAGGGCGGAGAAGGTGTTCACTCAGGGCGGGGAGGTGTTCATCAGGGCGGGGATGGCCGGTGGTCACTCTCAGGGGCAGGAGACCACAGGCAGGATAGCGTGGAAAAGGCAAAGTATGAGAGGTGTGTCGCTTGGGCGGGGTGGGGTTCCTCAGGGCGGGACTTGAAGCAGGGAGTTCCTCAGGGCGGGGAGGTCTTCCTCAGAGGCGAGCGGTGGTTTCAGCGAGCTAGTTTACCGCCTGCTCCATCCTTCACCTGGGCAGCTGAGACCAGGTCTTCCTCAGGGCGGGGGGGGGTCCTGAGGCGGAGGGTGTTCCTAAGGAGGGCGAACGGGAATGGTGTCCTAAGGGCCGGGGAGGTCTATGCCTCAGGGCGGGGAGGTTCTTTCTCTAAAGGGCGGGACTGTGCAGACGGTCGGTGTGTACTACCACCTTTCTTTTATTAGGTGTTTAACCTCAGTTCTGTTCACTTATATTCACATGTGCCACCCCTACCGCTCCGGTCACATCGTTCGCCGCGGGCAGGGCCGCCGCGGGGGCGGGAGGATGGGGGTGGGCGGACACGGGGAGCACGGCGGGTGTTTATTGTTTATACCCAGACCTGTGGACTAGACGGCTCTTTGTTTCATCTGGGCCCTTAAGAGGGGGGGCGATGGGGAGGTGAGCAGGCGAGGTGTTTCTCAGTTGCGGCGGTGGCTGGTGTTCATCTGGGCGGGGCGGGAGCTGGGTGACTTGGAACTTGAGTGTTTGTTTTCCCCTACAGGGCGGGGCTGGTTGTTCCTCAGGGCGGGGCCGGAGGGTTCCTCAGGGCGGGGTGGGTGTTCCTCACGGCTGGCAGTTGTTCCTCATAGGGAGGGGAGGTGTTTCCCTCAGGCGCGCGGGACGGTGTTCCGATCGTCCGTGAGTACAAATATCAGAGATTGCTAAACTGTGTCTCAGTACAGAAGTACTCTCGTAGTAAATCCAGGGCCTGGTAAATCATCCGTAGTTGAGTACAAGTGGTTATCGTGTCTCTTATCTAGTTTCCATCCGTAGGTCTGAGTTACAAGTGATTATCGTCACTCTTTCTAGTTACCATCGTGGTCTGAGTAAAAGTGTTATCGTCATCTTATCTTAGTTACCATCCGTAGGTTGAGTTATCAAGTGTTATCGTCACTCTTATCTAGTTACCATCCGTAGGTCTGAGTACAAGTGTTATCGTCACTCTTATCTAGTTACCATCCGTAGGTCTGAGTACAAGTGTTATCGTCACTCTTATCTAGTTACCATCCGTAGGTCTGAGTACAATGATATCGTCACTCTTATCTAGTTACCATCGTAGGTCTGAGTCACAAGGTTATCGTCACTCTTATCTAGTTACCATCCGTAGGTCTGAGTACAAGTGTTATCGTCACTCTTATCTAGTTACCATCCGTAGGTCTGAGTACAAGTGTTATCGTCACTCTTATCTAGTTACCATCCGTAGGTCTGAGTACAAGTGTTTATCGTCAATCTTATCTAGTACCACACGTAGTCTGAGTACAAGTGTTATCGTCACTTTATCTAGTACCATCCGTAGGTCGAGTACACGTGTTATCGTCACTTCTTATCTAGTTACCATCGTAGGTTGAGTACAAGTGTTATCGTCACTCTTATTTAGTTACCATCGTAGGTCTGTGTACAAGTGTTATCGTGTTCTTTCTAGTTATCATCGTAGTGTCTGGTACAAGTGTTATCGTTCACTCTTATCTGTTACCATTCCGTAGGTCTCTGAGTACAAGTGATATCGTCACTCTTATCTAGTTTCATCCGTAGTTGAGTACATTGTGTTATCGTCACTCTTATCTAGTTACCATCCGTAGGTCTGAGTACAAGTGTTATTCGTACTCTTATCTAGTTTACCATCCGTAGCGTCAGGTACAAGTGTTATCGTCACTCTTATCTAGTTACCATCCGTAGGTCTGAGTACAAGTGTTATCGTCACTCTTATCTAGTTACCATCCGTAGGTCTGAGTACAAGTGTTATCGTCACTCTTATCTAGTTACCATCCGTAGGTCTGTGTACAAGTGTTATCGTCACTTGTTTCTAGTTTACATCGTAGGTCTGAGTACAAGTGTTTCGTCACTCCTTATCTAGTTACCATCCGTAGGTCTGAGTAAAGTTGTTATGTCGTCACTTCTTATTCTAGTACCATTCCGTAGGTCTGAGTACAACGTGTTATCGTACTCTTATCTAGTTACCATCCGTAGGTCTGAGTACAAGTGTTATCGTCACTCTTATCTAGTTACCATCCGTAGGTCTGAGTACAAGTGTTATCGTCACTCTTATCTAGTTACCATCCGTAGGTCTGAGTACAAGTGTTATCGTCACTCTTATCTAGTTACCATCCGTAGGTCTGAGTACAAGTGTTATTCGTCACTCTTATTCTAAGTTACCATCCGTAGTTGAGTTCAAGTGGTATTCGTCACTCTTATCTAGTTACATCGTAGGTCTGGAGTACAAGTGTTATCGTCACTCTTATTTTAGTTACCATCCGTAGGTTCTGAGTAAAAGTGTTATGTCCACTCTATCTAGGTTACATCCGTAGGTCTGGTACAAGTGTTATTCGTACTCTTATCTAGTTACATCCGCTAGGTCTGAGGACAGTGTTATCGTACTCTTATATAGTTACATCCGTGGTCTGAGTAAAGTGTTATCGTCACTCTTATCTAGTTACCATCCGTAGGTCTGAGTACAAGTGTTATCAGTCACGCCTTATCTAGTTACCATTCCGTAGTCTGAGTACAAGGTTATCGCGTTGCACTCTTATCTAGTTACCTCGTAGGGCTGAGTACATGTGTTGTCGTCACTCTTATCTAGGTACCATCCGTAGGTCTGGTACAAGTGTTATCGTCACTATTTATCTAGTTACCATCAAGTAGGTCTGATGTAAAAAGTGTTATTTACGTCACTCTTATATAGTTACCCATCCGTAGGTCTGAGTACAAGTGTTATCGTCATTCTTATCTAGTTCATACGTAGGTCTGAGTACAAGTGTTATCGTCCTCTTATTAGTATAATTACACCGTAGGTCTGAGTACAGTGTTATCGTCACTCTTATCTAGTTACCATCCGTAGGTCTGAGTACAAGTGTTATCGTCACTCTTATCTAGTTACCATCCGTAGGTCTGAGTACAAGTGATCTCGTCACTTCTTATCTAGTTACAATCCGTAGGTCTGAGTACAAGTGTTATCGTCACTCTTATCTAGTTACCATCCGTAGGTCTGAGTACAAGTGTTATCGTCACTCTTATCTAGTTACCATCCGTAGGTCTGAGTACAAGTGTTATCGTCACTCTTATCTAGTTACCATCCGTAGGTCTGAGTACAAGTGTTATCGTCACTCTTATTCTAGTTACCTCCGTAGGTCTGAGTACAAGTGTTTATCTCGTCACTTTATACTAGTTAACCTCCGTAGGTCTGAGTACAAGTGTTATCGTCACTCTTATCTAGTTACCATCCGTAGGTCTGAGTACAAGTGTTATCGTCACTTCAATAAATTAGAGTTTATTTCCTTGAGGAAATTTAAGTAACTAAAACAGAATATGAGAGATGGATAGACAGAGAGAGAGAGAGAGAGAGAGAGAGAGAGAGAGAGAGAGAGAGAGAGAGAGAGAGAGAGAGAGAGAGACAGAGACACAGGAGTGAGAGAGAGAGAGAGAGAGTAGTACAGTGTAGAGAGAGAGGAGGAGAGAGAGGAGAGAGAGGGAGGAGTGACGAGGAGAGAGAACGAGAGAGAGGAGAGAGAGAGAGAGAGAGAACGAGACGGAGAGAGAGAGTCCGAGAGAGAGAGACAGATGAACACATTGAGAGAGAGAGAGAGAGAGGAGTTAGACAGAGGAGAGAGAGAGAGAGAGATTGAGAGAAGAGTGGAGGAGAGGGTGAGAGGAGGAGAGAGTGAGAGAGTATGAGGAAGTGAGAAGAGAGGAGTGAGAGAGATAACAGAGAGAGAGAGAGACGAGAGAGAGAGAGAGAGAGAGAGGAGAGAGAGAGAAGAGAGAGAACAGAAGAGAGACGAGAGAGAGAGAGAGGAGAGACGAGAGAGAGAGATGAGAGGAAGAGAGAGGAGAGAGAGACAGAGAGAGAAAGAGACAGTAGAGAGAGAGAGGAGAGAGAGACGAGAGACAGACGATAGAGGGAGAGAGAGAGAGAGAGAGTGAGAGGAGAAAGAGTAGAGACAGAGAGGAGACAGAGTGAGAGAACGAGTGGAGGCGAGACGAGCGTTGACGAGATGAGGAGGGATCGGAGAGAGAGAGAGAGAGAGACAGAGACACAGAGAGAGAGAGAAGAAGAGAGAGAGATCAGACAGAGGAGTGTGAGAGAGAAGAGTGAGACCGAAGAGAGGAGACGAGAGATGAAGAGAGATGTGAAAGGAGAGAGAGAGAGGATGAGATGATGAGAGAGAGGAGAGAGTGATAGTCAGAGAGGAGAGAGAGAGAGGAGAGAGAGGAGAGAGACGAGGATCGAGAGAGAGACGAGAGAAGAGATAAAGAGAGGACAGAGACAGACAGAGAGAGAGAGAGAGAGGAGAGGAGAGAGACGAGAGAGAGAGAGAGAGACAGGAGTGATGCTGGGATCCACTGTTATGGAATGTCATACTTCACGGTCTTCTTCATCTAATCCCCAGAAATCACATGCATATGCAGACGGGACTGTACACTGAACATTCACTTATCCAAGAGAAGAATTGCCCAGCTGATTCTTAAGCTACATCAATCACCAGCTGAGAGCTATATCAGCTTGGGGAAATAGTGGCAAGTAACATTTGCCACCTGAAAAAAACGCAAATGTTGTTCGTCTCTAGGCACCATGATGGTAATGCTGGCGCATTAGTAAGGATGAATGGGACGTGTTGCACCAGGGAGAAGAACTTGAATATCTGCTTGGGGTGAAATTTGATCTCCAAACTAACCATGAAGATCCATGTTGTAAATCTTGCAAACAAGGCAGCCAGGAAGCCTTACAGCACTTCGCGTTATCTCGCTTCTGCTTGACAGTGGGGTTGCAGATCCGTACGAGGCACAAGTACGCTCCACACCTTGAGTATGCTCCATTTTTGGTTTGCCTGCCCCCCCTCTCATTCTGCGGACCCTGCTTGAAGTAGTAGAGAACAGAAGCAAGAGTATCATCTCTCGCATGGACCCATCCTGGATAGATCTGTCATTTCAGAAGAGCCTTCAACTACGGATGGAATGTTGGTGGCCTTACTTGTATGTACAAGGCCAATATTGTCAAAATACCAACTTGGATACTCCACTTCGAGGACAGGTGAACAAGCTTTTACTGCCTCAAGAGGGCCCGCGTGAGCAGCAACTTCACTCTGGACTGTACCCTTCTCCAGAACTCACTCCATCTGAGATCATACATACCCAGGATGACTCGAGTATGGACAACATTCGCTACAGCATAATGATGTCAACGACGATAACGTTCAGTTGATTCAAATGAAAATGCTGGCCACAGATGGCTCCAACTTCCATCCTGTTCCTACATGTATGTCTCATAGAACAAAAGGTACTTTCAAATGAGCTGATGTAGGTAAAAGCTCTTAGCTTTGCCAATAAGTTTGTATCCTTTACCTGTAAATAGTGACAATACAAGCTAGGGATCCTTAACCTTGTCAAACCTCGTGTAAATAAAAAGAAAAAAAAAAAAAAGAAAAAAAAAAAAAAAAAAAAAAAAAAAAAAGAGTAGAGAGAGAGAGAGAGAGACAGAGGAGAGACAGGAAGAGAGACAGACAGAGATGAGAGAGCAGAGAGGAGGCAGAGATAGAGAGAGATGAGAGAGATAAACACACCTTTCAGGCTATTTTGTTTATTTGGTTTAGAGAAATTATTTTCTTGTACCACTAATTACTGATAATATTCCTCCTCTAACAATTGAGTCATTGCCAAATTATATTAGTTCACCCTCTGCTGCCTTGCTGCTCTCATGTGCCTCTCTGGTGCCTCTCATAGCTGCACATCTGGTTGCCTCTCTTGCTGCCTCTGGTGCTCCTCTCATGCTGCCTCTTGGTGCTCTCATGCTTCTGCCTATGGTTGCCTCTCATGCTGCCTCTGGTGCCTCTCATGCTGCCTCTGGTGCTCTTATGCTGCCTCTGGTGCCTCTTTGCTGTCTCTGGTGCTCTCGTGCTGCCTCTGGTGCCTCTTTTGGCTGCCTCTGGTGCCTCTTTATGCTGCCTCTGGTGCCTCTCATGCTGCCTCTGGTCCCTCTCATGCTGCCTCTGGTGCCTCTCATGCTGCCTCTGGTGCCTCTCATGCTGCTCTGGTGCTCTTATGCTGCCTTTTGGCTGCTCTCATGCTGCCTATGGTGCTCTCATGCTGCCTATGGTGCCTCTTTGTGCCTCTGGTGCCTCTCATGTTTGCCTCTGGTGCCTCTCATGCTGACCTATGGTGCCTCTCATGTGAGACCTTACCCACTCTACCGGAGGTATTCAGCCGATGCTGAGCACGTCTCCTGTATATCCCTGGACTTAACAAAATAGGGATAGCATATGAAGGTTACAAATAAAAATGGGGAACTATGGCTATAGTTTACTTAATAACATAAAAGGGCTAGATACAAACATCTCCTGATGGAAATTTACACATATAATCAGTTGACTATGAGACTTATTAACAGGGGGCGAAGGGTAAGATGTTTTCAGCAACCACGGACTATACTCACTCATAATTCACCGACAGCTGACCGGAGATTCCCAATGCGTGGTCCACTACCAACGCGGCCTGTCCAGAGCTCTCGCTCGACGGACCGTCACCAACAACCTCCTTGCCCGCTCTTCCCTGGGCTTATATCGTAGATAAGTACCCCACCTCACCCAATGGTGTATGTACCACTTGTTGCGAACCTGACGAGGAGCTCTGGACTCGCTGTTAAGAACAAAAAAGGACCTCTGACTTGGGCGTGGCTACGACGTCTGCCAAGGCTAGGTTGTCGACCAGATAATGGTTACATTAGGACTCCTCAGAGTCCTCATTAAGCCCAGGCTGTACTAATCACAATGCTGCCTTGTGGCCTCTTCATGCTGACTCTGTCCTCTCATGCTGCCTCTGGTGCCCATTCATGCTGCCTCTAGGTGCCTCTCATGGAGCCTCTGGTGACCTCATCATGCTGCCTATTGGTGTTGCCTCTCTCATGCTGCCTCTGGTGCCCTCTTATGCTGCCTCTGGTGCCTCTCATGCTGCCTCTGGTGCCATACTAATGCTGCCTCTGGTGCTCTCATGTGCTCTGGTGCCTCTCATGCTGCCTCTTGGTGCCTCTCATGTGCCTCTGGTGCCTCCTATGCTGCCTCTGGTGCCTCTCATGCTGCCTTGGTGCCTCTCATGCTGCCTCTGGTTGCCTCCATGCAGCCTCTGTGCCTCTCATGTGCCTCTGGTGCTATCATGCTGCCTATTGGTGCCTGTCATGCGGCTCTGGTGCCTCTCATGCTGCGCTCTGGTGCCTCTCATGCTGTCCTCTGTTTTTTACCCAAACACCGTCATAATAACGTGCCTCTCATGCTGCCTCTGGTGCCTCTCATGCTGCTCTGGTGCTCATCATGCTGCCTCATGGGATGCCTCTCATGTGCCTCTTGGTGCGTCCATGCTGCCTATGGATGCCTCTCATGCTGTTTGGTGCCTCTCATGCTGCCTCTGGTGCCTCTCATGCAGCCTCTGGTGCCTCTCATGCTGCCTCTGGTGCCTCTCATGCTGCCTCTGGTGCCTCTCATGCTGTCTCTGGTGCCTCTCATGCTGCCTCTGGTGCCTGTCATGCTGCCTCTGGTGCCTCTCATGCTGCTATGGTGCCTCTCATGCTGACCTCTGGTGCTCATCATTGCTGCCTATGGTGCTCTGCTGCCTCTCATGCTGCCTCTGGTGCCTCTGCTGCCTCTCATGCTGCCTCTGCTGCCTCTGCTGCCTCTCATGCTGCCTCTGGTGCCTCTGCTGCCTCTCATGCTTGCCCTCTGGTTGCCTCTGCTGCCTCTTCATGCTGCCTTTGATGCCTCTGCTTTTTTTTGTCCTTCATGCTGCCTCTGAGTGCCTCTGCTTGCTCTCATGCTGCCTATGGTGCCTCTGCTGCCTTCTCTGGCTGCTCTGGTGACTCTGCTGCCTTTCATGCTGCCTATGGTGTCTCTGCTGCCTATTTTGCTTGCCTATTCTGGTGCTCTGCTGCCATCTCATGCTGCCTTGGTTGCCTCTTGCTGCATATCATGCTGCCTCGGAAGCCTCTATGCTGCCTCTCTTGCTGACTCTGGTGCCTATGCTGCCTCTCATTGCTGCTTCTGGTGCCTTGCCTGCTCTCTTGCCTCGCCTCTGGCCTCTGCTTGCCTCTCATGCTGGCTATCCTGCCTTGTGCCTCTCATGCTGCCTCTCTGGTGCCTCTTCTGCACTCTCATGCTGCTTCTGGTGCTCTGCTGCATCTCATGCTTGCCTCTGGTTGCCTCTGCTGCCTCTCATGCTGCCTCTGGTGCCTCTGCTGCCTCTCATGCTGCCTCTGCTGCCTCTCATGCTGCCTCTGGTGCCTATGCTGCCCCTCATGCTGCTTCTGGTGCCTCTGCTGCCTCTCATGCTGCCTCTGGTGCCTCTGCTGCCTCTCATGCTGCCTCTGGTGCCTCTGCTGCCTCTCATGCTGCCTCTGGTGCCTCTGCTGCCTCTCATGCTGCCTCTGGTGCCTCTGCTGCCTCTCATGCTGCCTCTGGTGCCTCTGCTGCCTCTCATGCTGCCTCTGGTGCCTCTGCTGCCTCTCATGCTGCCTCTGGTGCCTCTGGTGCCTCTGCTGCCTCTCATGCTGCCTCTGGTGCCTCTGCTGCCTCACATTCTGCCTCTCCTGCCTCTGCTGCCTCTCATGCTGCTCTGTGCCATCTGCTTGCCCCTCATGCTGCCTCTGATGCTTGGTGCCTCTCATGCTGCCTCTGGTGCCTCTGGTGCCTCTCATGCTGCCTCTGGTGCCTCTGGTGCCTCTCATGCTGCCTCTGGTGCCTCTGCTGCCTCTCATGCTGCCTCTGGTGCTTCTGCGCCTCTCAGGCTGCCTTTTGGTGCTCTGCTGCCTCTTCATGCTGCCTCTGGTGCCTCTGGTGCATTCTCATTGCTGCATTTGGTGTCTCTGGTGCCTCTCCATGCTGCCCTGGTGCTCTGCTCCTCTCATGCTGCCTGTTTTCTGGTTGCTCTCTGCTGCCTTCATGCTGACCTCTGGTGCCTCTGCTGCCTCTCATGCTGCCTCTCGGGTGCCTCTACTGCCTCTCATTGCTGCTTGGTGCCCTCTGCTGCACTCATGCTGCCTCTACGTGTTCGCCCATCTGCTGCCTTATCATGCTGCCTCTGCTGCCTCTGCTGCCTCTCATGCTGCCTCTGCTGCCTCTGCTGCCTCTCATGCTGCCTCTGGTGCCTCTGCTGCCTCTCATGCTGCCTCTGGTGCCTCTGCTGCCTCTCATGCTGCCTCTGGTGCCTCTGCGCTCTCATGCTCTGCCTCAATGTTGATGCTACAGTATTGCATGGTACTCAGTGTTGATCTACTGTATTGACTCTATTGTCTTACTGATGGTACAGTATCGATGGTGCAGAATGATGGTACCAGTATTGGATGGTACAGTATTAATGGTGCAGTATTGATGGTACAAGTATTGATGGTAAGTACGTGATGGTACAGTAATGATCTACAGTACATGATGGTACAGTATTGATGGTACGCATTGGTCGGTACCATATTGATGGTAAAGTATTGATCGAGTACTATTTTGAAGCTACAGTATCGATGGTATCCAGAGTTGATGGTACATTATTGTTGGTACAGGTATTGATGGTTACAACATTGAAGGTACAAGTATTGATGGTACAGTATGATGGTACAGTATTGATGGTACAGTATCGATGGAATGACAATATTGATGGTACAGTATTGAGGGTACTCAGTGTGTTGAGGGTACAGTATTGATGGATTGCAGTATTGATGGCTACAGTATTGGATGGTACCAGTATTGATTGGTAACAGTATTGGGGTTACAGTATTGTTGGTTACAGTATTGATGGCACAAACATTGAAGGTACAGTATTGATGGTATCAGTATTGATGGTACAGGATTGATGGTACTGTATTGATGGGTACCGTATTTGATGTATACAGTATTGATGGATACAGTATTGATGGTTACAATATTGATGGTACAGATACTTGATGGTACAGTGTTTGATGGTACTAGTATTGGATGGTGCAGTAGTAATGATGGTTTCCGATATTGTTGGTTCAGTTTTGATGGTTCAATCAGTCCCTTCAAACCTTGGAGTTGGTGCTGCAAGAGCACCGTTAGTCGTGGAGATTCACCCACAGACTACGGTGGACCATCACGAGAGTATGTCTGGCCTATGAAAGAATGGTTAAGGAAAATCGGTCACCTGACGACACTGGAGGAATAGATACAGGTGGACAGAGGACAGATGTTTTTTTTTTTCACAGAGTGGGACAACAGCAACAAGGGGTCAAAAATGGAGCTGAAGTCTCAGATGGAGGTTCACAGGGATGTTAGGAAGTACTTCTTTAGTGATAGAGTTGTCAAGGAAATGAATATCTGCATAGTGATGTAGTGGAGGGAGTAACCTTACATAGCTTTAAGAGCGAGTATGAAAAATTCAGGGAGCAGAGTGGGACGAGAGAGAGAGAGAGAGTGAGAGGAGAACGGCGAGAGATGGAGGAGAGAGAGATGACCGGAGAGAGTTGACGAGAGAGAGGATCGAGGAAGAGTGAGAACTAGAGAGACGAGAGAGAAGATGGAGGACCTCCAGTAGCGATCTCAATGAAGAGGGTTGGGGGCCAGGAGGTGACAGTCTCGACCACTTGCTTATACACAATTATGGTGAGGATCATACATCACACACACACACACACAACACAAACACACACACTCTCTCATCTCACAAACACACACACACTCAACAAACACACACATCTCATACACCACTCAACACACACCTCTAACACACTACTCACACACACACATCTCTCACACACTCACACACACACACACTACGCACACACAATCACACAACTCACCACAAACACACACACGCACACACACACACACCACACACACACACACACTCTCACACTCACACACCACAATCCACAACACAACACACACAAACACACACACAAAACACACACACACAATACACCACACACACCACAAACACCACACACACACACACACACACTCACACACACACCACACACACACCACCACACACACTCACACACACTCACACACAACACACACAACACAACACACACACACACACACTCCACCACACCACCACACAACACACAACACACACACACCACACTACACAACACACACACACACACAACACCACACAACACACTCACAACACACTCACACTCACACATCTACACACACACACACAACAAACAAAACACCCACACAACACCTACATCACCACACACTCTCTCAACAAATACTCACACACACACACACACACACACAACACCACACACAACACACACACACTCCACACACACACACACACACACACACACACACACACTCACACCACACACACACACTACACCACACAACACACACACACACCAACCACACTCCACACACACACACACAACACAACAAACTACAAACCACTCACACACTCACTCAACACCACTCACACACATCACATACAACACACACACACACACCACACACACACACACACACACACACCACACACACACCACACACACGCACACAAACACACACACACACACACACACACACACACACACACACTCACACTACACACGACTCACTCAACACACACACACACACACACACACACACACACACACACAAACACTCACACACAACACTCACACACACACACACCACACACACACCACACTCGACTCACACACACACACACACTCCCACCACACACACAACACACAGCACAAGCAAACACACAAACACACACACCACAACGTTGTGTGTCACGGCCAATACTGGAGCTTTTGACAGCAACTCCTTTTGCTGCCTCTGTTGCCTTCTGCTGCCTCTGGTACCTCTCATGCTGCCTTGGGGCCTTTGCTGCCTTGGTGCCTTCAGCGCCTCGCTGCCTCTCAGCTGCCTTGTGCCCCTCATGCTGCCTCTGCTGCCTCTCAGTGCCTCTGGGCCTTTCATGCTGCCTTGGTGCCCCTCTGCGTCTCTGGGCCTTCTTTGCCTTGGGGCCCCCTCATGCTGCCTCTGGACCTATCATGCTGCCTCTGGTTCCTCTCATGCTGTCTCTGGTGCCTCTCATGGTGCCTCTGGTGCCTCTCATGCTGCCTCTGGTGCCTCTCATGCTGCCTCTGGTGCTTCTCATGCTGCCTTTGGTGTCTCTCATGCTGCCTCTTGTGCATCTCATGCTGCCTCTGGTGCCTCTCATGCTGCCTTTGGTGCCTCTCATGCTGCCTCTGGTGCATCTCATGCTGCCTCTGGTGCCTCTCATGCTGCCTCTGGTGCCTCTCATGCTGCCTCTGGTGGCTCTCATGCTGCCTCTGTTGCCTCTCTCGCTGCCACTGGTGCCTTTCATGCTGCAACAGGATGTGACCCACACCAATGCGACAACACCCAGTATGTGACCCCACACCAGTCCACTAACACCCAGGATGTGACCCACACCAGTCCACTCACACCCAGGAAGTGACCCCACACCAGTCCACTAACACCCAAGTTGTGACCCACACCAGTCCACTAACACCCAGGATGCGACCCACACCAGTCCACTAACACCCAGGATGCCACCCTCACCAGTCCACTAACACCCAGGATGTGACCCACACCAGTCCACTAACACCCAGGATGCCACCCACACCAGTCCACTAACACCCAGGATGCCACCCACACCATTCTACTAACACCCAGGATGCCACCCACACAAGTCCACTAACACCCAGGATGCCACCCACACCAGTCAACTAACACCCAGGATGCCACCCACACCAGTCCACTAACACCCCGGATGCCACCCTCACCAGTCCACTAACACCCAGGATGTGACCCACACCAGTCCACTAACACCCAGGATGTGACCCACACCAGTCCACTAACACCCAGGATGTGACCCACACCAGTCCTCTAACAACCAGGATGCAACCCACACCAGTACTCTAACACCCAGGATGTGACCCACACCAGTCAACTAACACCCAGGATGCCACCCACACCAGTCCACTAACACCCAGGATGCCACGCACACCAGTCCACTAACACTCAGGATGTGACCCACACCAGTCCACTAACACCCAGGATGCCACCCACACCAGTCCACTAACACCCAGGATGCCAAACACACCAGTCCACTAACACCCAGGATGCCACCCACACAAGTCCACTAACACCCAGGATGCCACCCACACCAGTCCACTAACACGCAGGATGCCACCCACACCAGTCCACTAACACCCAGGATGCCACCCACGCCAGTCCAGTAACACCCATGATGTGACCCACACCAGTCCACTAACACCCAGGATGTGACCCACACCAGTCCACTAACACCCAGGATGCCACCCACACCAGTCCACTAACACCCAGGATGCCACCCACACCGGTCCACTAACACCCAGGATGCCACCCACACCAGTCCACTAACACCTAGGATGCCACCCACACCCGGTCTAATAACACCCAGGTTGCCACCCACACCAGTCCTCTAACACCCAGGATGTGACCCACATAATGTCCACTAGCATCCAGGATGCCACCCACACCAGTCCTCTAACACCCAGAATGTGACCCACACCAGTCCACTAACACCCAGGATGTTACCCACACAAGTCTACTAACACCCAGAATGTGACCCACACCAGTCCACTAACACCAAGGATGTAACCCACACCAATCCACTAACACCCAGGTTGCCTCCCACACCAGTCCTCTAACACCCATGATGTGACCCACACCAGTACACTAACGCCAAGTATGTGACCCACACCAGTCCACTAACACCCAGAATGTGACCCACACCAGTCAAGTAACACCTAGGATGTGACCCACACCTGTCCACTAACACCCAGGATGCCACCCACACCAGTCCACTAACACCCAGGATGCCACCCACACCAGTCCACTAACACCCAGGATACCACCCACACCAGTCCACTAACACCCAGGATGTGACCCACACCTGTCCACTAACACCCAGGATGTGACCCACACCAGTCCACTAACACCCAGGATGCCACCCACTCCAGTCCACTAACACCCAGGTTGTGACCCACACCAGTCCACTAACACCCAGGATGTCACCCACACCTGTCCAATAACACCCTGGCTGTGACCCACACCAGTCCACTAACACACAGGATGCCACCCACACCAGTCCACTAACACCCAGGATGTGACCCACACCAGTCCACTAACACCCAGGATGTGACCCACACCAGTTCACTAACACCCAGGATGTGACTCTCACCAGTCCACTAACACCAAGGATGCCCCCCACACCAGTCCACTAACACCCAGGATGTCTCCCACAACAGTCCACTAACACCCAGGATGCCACCCACACCAGTCCATTAACACCCAGGATGCCACCCTCACCAGTCCACTAACACCCAGGATGCCACCAACACCAGTCCACTAACACCCAGGATGCCAACCACACCAGTCCACTAACACCCAGGAAGCCACCCACATCAGTTTACTAACACCCAGGATGCCACCCACACCAGTCCACTAACACCCAGGATGCCACCCACACCAGTCCACTAACACACAGGATTCCACCCACACCATTCCTCTAACACCCAGGATGCTACCCACACCAGTCCACTAACACCTAGGATGCCACCCACACCAGTCATACAACACCCAGGATGCCACCCACACCAGTCCACTAACACCCAGGATGCCACCCACACCAGTCCACTAACACCCAGGATGCCACCCACACCAGTCCTCTAGCACCCAGGATGCTACCCACACCAGTCCACTAACACCCAGGATGTGACCCACACCAGTCCACTAACACCCAGGATGTGACCCACACCAGTCCACTAACACCCAGGATGTGACCCACACCAGTCCACTAACACCCAGGATGTGATCCACACCAGTCCACTAACACCCAGGATGCCACCACACCAGTCCACTAACACCAGGATGTGGACCCACACCAGCCCACTAACACCCAGGATGCCACCCACACCAGTCCACTAACACCCTGGATGCCACCCACACCAGTCCACTAACACCCAGGATGTGACCCACACCAGCCCACTAACACCCAGGATGCCACCCACACCAGTCCACTAACACGCAGGATGCCACCCACACAAGTCCACTAACACCCAGGATGCCACCCACACCAGTCCACTAACACCCAGGATGTGACCCACACCAGTCCACTAACACCCAGGATGTGATCCACAAAAGTCCACTAACACCCAGGATGCCACACACACCAGTCCACTAACACCCAGGATGCCACCCACAGCAGTCCACTAACACCCAGGATGCCACCCACACCAGTCCTCTAGCACCCAGGATGCCACCCACACCAGTCCACTAACACCCAGGATGTGACCCACACCAGTCCACTAACACCAAGGATGTGACCCACAGCAGTCCACTAACACCCAGGATGCCACCCACATTAGTACACTAACACCCAGGATGTGATCCACACCAGTCCACTAACACCCAGGATGCCACCCACACCAGTCCACTAACACCCAGGATGCCACCCACACCAGTCCACTAACACCCAGGATGTGACCCACACCAGTCCACTAACACCCATGATGCCACCCACACCAGTCCACTAACACCCAGGATGTGATCCACACCAGTCCACTAACACCCAGGATGCCACCCACACCAGTCCACTAACACCCAGGATGCCACCCACACCAGTCCACTAACACCCAGGATGCCACCCACACCAGTCCACTAACACGCAGGATGTGACCCACACCAGTCCACTAACACCCAGGATGTGATCCACACCAGTCCACTAACACCCAGGATGCCACCCTCACCAGTCCACTAACACCCAGGATGTGACCCACACCAGTCCACTAACACCTAGGATGCCACCCACACCAGTCATCCAACACCCAGGATGCCATCCACACCAGTCCACTAACACCCAGGATGTGACCCACACCAGTCCACTAACACCCACGATGCCACCCTCACCAGTCCACTAACACCCAGGATGTGACCCACACCAGTCCACTAACACCCAGGATGTGATCCACACCAGTCCACTAACACCCAGGATGCCACCCACACCTGTCCATTAACACCCAGGATGTGACCCACACCAGTCCACTAACACCCAGGATGTGATCCACACCAGTCCACTAACACCCAGGATGCGAACCACAGCAGTCCACTAACACCCAGGATGCCACCCTCAAAAGTCCACTAACACCCTGGATGTGACCCACACCAGTCCACTAACACCCAGGATGCCACCCACACCAGTCCACTAACACCCAGGGTGCCACCCACACCAGTCCACTAACACCCAGGATGCCCCCCACACCAGTCCACTAACACCCAGGATGCCACCCACACAAGTCCACTAACACCCAGGATGCCACCCACACCAGTCCACTAACACCCAGGATGCCACCCACACCAGTCCACTAACACCCAAGGATGCCACCCACAAACCAGTCCACTAACACCCAGGATGCCACCCACACCAGTCCACTAACACCAGGATGCCACCCACACCAGTCACTAACACCAGGATGCCACCCACACACCAGTCCACTAACAACCAGGATTGTGAACCACACCAGTCCCCTAACACCCAGGTTGTGATCCACACCCGTCACTAACACCAGGATGCGACCCACACCAGTCCACTAACACCCAGGATGCCACCCTCACCAGTCCACTAACACCCAGGATGTGACCAACACCAGTCCACTAACACCCAGGATGTGACCCACACCAGTCCACTAACACCCAGGATGTGACCCACACCAGACCACTAACACCCAGGATGTGATCCACACCAGTCCACTAACACCCAGGATGCCACCCACACCAGTCCACTAACACCCAGGATGTGACCCACACCAGTCCACTAACACCCAGGATGCCACCCACACCAGTCCACTAACACCCTGGATGCCACCCACACCAGTCCACTAACACCCTGGATGTGATCCACACCAGTCCACTAACACCCAGGATGCCACCCACACAAGTCCACTAACACCCAGGATGCCACCCACACCAGTCCACTAACTCCCAGGATGTGACCCACACCAGTCCACTAACACCCAGGATGTGATCCACACCAGTCCACTAACACCCAGGATGCCACCCACACCAGTCCACTAACACCCAGGATGCCACCCACACCAGTCCACTAACACCCAGGATGCCACCCACACCAGTCCTCTAGCACCCAGGATGCCACCCACACCAGTCTACTAACACCCAGGATGTGACCCACACCAGTCCACTAACACCCAAGATGTGACCCACACCAGTCCACTAACACCCAGGATGTGACCCACATTAGTCCACTAACACCCAGGATGTGATCCACACCAGTCCACTAACACCCAGGATGCCACTCACACCAGTCCACTAACACCCAGGATGCCACCCACACCAGTCCACTAACACCCAGGATGTGACCCACACCAGTCCACTAACACCCATGATGCAACCCACACCAGTCCACTAACACCCAGGATGTGATCCACACCAGTCCACTAACACCCAGGATGCCACCCACACCAGTCCACTAACACCCAGGATGCCACCCACACCAGTCCACTAACACCCAGGATGCCACCCACACCAGTCCACTAACACGCAGGATGTGACCAACACCAGTCCACTAACACCCAGGATGTGATCCACACCAGTCCACTAACACGCAGGATGCCACCCTCACCAGTCCACTAACACCAGGATGTGACCCCACCAGTCACTAACACCTAGGATGCCACCACACCAGTCATCCAACACCCAGGATGCCACCCACACCAGTCCACTAACACCCAGGATGTGACCCACACCAGTCCACTAACACCCAGGATGCCACCCTCACCAGCCCACTAACACCCAGGACGTGACCCACACCAGTCCACTAACACCCAGGATGTGATCCACACCAGTCCACTAACACCCAGGATGCCACCCACACCTGTCCATTAACACCCAGGATGTGACCCACACCAGTCCACTAACACCCAGGATGTGATCCACACCAGTCCACTAACACCCAGGATGCGACCCACACCAGTCCACTAACACCCAGGATGCCACCCTCACCAGTCCACTAACACCCTGGATGTGACCCACACCAGTCCACTAACACCCAGGATGCCACCCACACCAGTCCACTAACACCCAGGGTGCAACCCACACCTGTCCACTAACACCCAGGATGCCCCCCACACCAGTCCACTAACACCCAGGATGCCACCCACACAAGTCCACTAACACCCAGGATGCCACCCACACCAGTCCACTAACACCCAGGATGCCACCCACACCAGTCCACTGACACCCAGGATGCCACCCACACCAGTCCACTCACACCCAGGATGCCACCCACACCAGTCCACTAACACCCAGGATGCCACCCACACCAGTCCACTAACACCCAGGATGCCACCCACACCAGTCCACTAACACCCAGGATGTGACCCACACCAGTCCACTAACACCCATGATGCGACCCACACCAGTCCACTAACACCCAGGATGCCACCCTCACCAGTCCACTAACACCCAGGATGTGACCCACACCAGTCCACTAGCACCCAGGGTGCCACCCACACCAGTCCACTAACACCCATGATGCCACCCACACCAGTCCACTAACACCCAGGATGCCACCCACACCAGTCGACTAACACCCAGGATGCCACCCACACTAGTCCACTAACACCCTGGATGCCACCCACGCCAGTCCACTAACACACAGGATGCCACTCACACCATTCCACTAACACCCAGGATGCCAACCACACCAGTCCACTAACACCCAGGATGCCACCCACACCAGTCCACTAACACCCAGGATGCCACCCACACCAGTCCACTAACACCCAGGATGCCACCCACACCAGTCCACTAACACCCAGGATGCCATCCACACCAGTCCACTAACACCCAGGATGCCACCCACACCAGTCCACTAACACCCAGGATACCACCCACACAAGTCCACTAACACTCAGGATGCCATCCACACCAGTCCACTAACACCCAGGATGCCACCCACACCAGTCCACTAACACCCAGGATGCCACCCACACCAATCCACTAACACCCAGGATGCCACCCACACCAGTCCACTAACACCCAGGATGTGACCCACACCAGTCCACTAACACCCAGGATGCCACCCACACCAGTCCACTAACACCCAGGATGTGACCCACACCAGTCCACTAACACCCAGGATGCGACCCACACCAGTCCACTAACACCCAGGATGTGACCCACACCAGTCCACTAACACCCAGGATGCGACCCACACCAGTCCACTAACACCCAGGATGTGATGCACACCAGTCCACTAACACCCAGGATGTGACGCACACCAGTCCACTAACACCCATGATGTGACCCACACCAGTCCACTAACACCCAGGATGCGACCCACACCAGTCCACTAACACCCAGGATGCCACCCACACCAGTCCACTAACACATAGGATGTGACGCACACCAGTCCACTAACACCCAGGATGTGACGCACACCAGTCCACTAACACCCAGGATGCGACCCACACCAGTCCACTAACACCCAGGATGCCACCCACACCAGTCCACTAACACATAGGATGTGACGCACACCAGTCCACTAACACCCAGGATGTGACGCACACCAGTCCACTAACACCCAGGATGTGACGCACACCAGTCCACTAACACCCATGATGTGACCCACACCAGTCCACTAACACCCAGGATGCGACCCACACCAGTCCACTAACACCCAGTATGCCACCCACACCAGTCCACTAACACCCAGGATGCCACCCACACCAGTCCACTAACATCCAGGATGCGACCCACACCAGTCCACTAACACCCAGGATGTGACCCACACCAGTCCACTATCACCCAGGATGCCACCCACACCAGTCCACTAACACCCAGGATTCCACCCACACCAGTCCACTAACACCCAGGATGCGACCCACACCAGTCCACTAACACCCAGGATGTGACCCACACCAGTCCACTAACACCCAGGATGCCACCCACACCAGTCCACTAACACCCAGGATGCCACCCACACCAGTCCACTAACACCCAGGATGCGACCCACACCAGTCCACTAACACCAGGATGTGACCCACACCAGTCCACTAACACCCAGGATGCCACCCACACCAGTCCCCTAACACCCAGGATGTGACCCACACCAGTCCACTAACACCCAGGATGCGACCCACACCAGTACACTAACACCCAGGATGTGACCCACACCAGTCCACTAACACCCCGGATGCCCACCACACCAGTCCACTAACACCAGGATGCCACCCACACCGGTCCATAACACCCAGGATGCGACCCACACCAGTACACTAACACCCAGGATGTGACCCACACTAGTCCACTAACACCCAGGATGCCACCCACACCAGTCCACTAACACCCAGGATGCCACCACACCAGTCCACTAACACCCAGGATGCCACCCACACCAGTCCACTAACACCAGGATGCCACCCACACCAGTCCACTAACACCCAGGATGCCACCCACACCAGTCCACTAACACCCAGGATGCCACCCACACCAGTCCACTAACACCCAGGATGCCACCCACACACAGTCCACTAACACCCAGGATGCACCCACACCAGTCCACTAACACCCGGATGCCACCCACACCAGTCCACTAACACCCAGGATGCCACCCACACCAGTCCACTAACACCCCGGATGCCACCCACACCAGTCCACTAACACCCAGGATGCCACCCACACCAGTCCACTAACACCCTGGATGCCACCCACACCAGTCCACTAACACCCAGGATGCCACCCACACCAGTCCACTAACACCCAGGATGCCATCCACACCAGTCCACTAACACCCAGGTACACCATTACTAAGGCAAACACAGGGGCCCCCCAAACCCGGGCCAGTAAGAAGGAGCACCCACCCAGTGTTTCTAACCCCCAGGAAAGTCCGACCGTCGACCCAAGGGAAGATTTAACCACGGGAATTTTCAACTACCCTGACTGACTTACCTTCATGATTAACTACATTGTATTCCATTGGAAACCTGGATGGGTACCCAGCAGTCCGATCTGGCACCCAGGTTGTCTTATCAGGGCAGCGAGCGGCAACCACCAGGAGCGACCACAGTGATAATTGCGGGCGAGGAAGGGGCCCCTGGGAGAGGTGTGCTGGGGGTGTTGGGAGGGAGTGTGGGCAGGGGTGGTTGTGGAAGGGGTGGGCATGGGTGTTTGGCAGGGGTGTTGGGCCAGGGGGTGTTGGCAAGGCGTTGGCAGGTGTCGGGCAGGTGTCGGGCCCGGGTGTGTTGGGCAGTGTGGTTGGGCAGGGGTGTTTGGAGGGTGATGAGCAGGGTGTCGGGAAAGGTGTCGGGCAGGGTGTCGTGCAGGAGTGTTGGACATGGGTGTTGGGCAGGGGGTGTGGGCAGGGGTGTTGGGCAGGCGTTGGGGAAGTGTTCGGGCAGGGTGTCGGGCCCGGGTGTGTTGGGCAAATGGTGTTGGGCAGGGGGTGTGGCACAGGGTGATGGGCAGGGCGGGAAGGTGTCCGGGGGAGGGGTGTCGGCAGGGTGTGTTGGGCATGGGAGTGTTGGGCAGGGGGTGTTGGGCTGGGGGTGTTGGGCATGGGGTGTTGGGTAGGGTGATGGCAGGGTAATGGGCAGGGTGACGGGCAAGGGTTGTTGTGCAGGGGTGTTGGGCAGGGGGTGTTGGGCAGGGGGTGTTGGGAAAAGGGGGATGGGGGAGGGGGTCTTGGGCGGGGGATGGGGAGGGGGTCGGGCGGGTTCGGGCAGGTGGTGTTGGGGGAGGGGGGGTGTTGGGCAGGGTGTTTGGGGGGGGGGAGGGCAGGGGGTGTTTTGGGGAGGGGTGTTGGGAGGGGGGGGTGTTGAGCTTGGGTGCTGGGAGAGAGGTGGGCAGGGGGTGTCAAGGAAGGGGTGTCGGGCAGGGGGTGCGGGAAGGGGTCGGGCATGGTGTCGGCAAATATGGGGGGGTGTCCCGGGAGGGTGTCGGGCGGGGGTGTCGGGAAGGGTTGGGGCAGGGGTGGGCAGATGGTTGTAGGTGATGGTAGCAGAGAGGAAGTGGCTGGTCGTGATAAAACCAACAGGGAGTCGAGAGAAAGGATTTTATTTAAAGTTTGAAAAGGGGGTGAGATGGTTTTGGTAGTGAGGAGGTGGGTGTAGTGAGAGGAGGTGTGGTAGTGAGAGGGGGGTGGTAGTGAGGAGATGGGGGGGTAGGGAGGATGGTGTGTGTGGAGAGATGGGGGGGTAGTGAGAGAGATGGGGTAGTGAGAGAGTGGGGGGTAGTGAGAAAAGATGGTTGGTAGTGAGAGGTGGGGTTTTTGGTTTGTGAGAGAGATGGGTGGTAGTGGAGAGATGGTGTGGTATTTAGAGAGTGGGTGGGAGTGAGAGAGATGGTGTGGGTTTGTGGGGAGGAGGGGGTGGTAGTGAGAGGTGGGGGGGGTGTGGAGGGGATTTGGGTGGTAGGGAGAGAGTGGGGTGGGAGTGGGAGAGGTGTGGTGTGAGAGAGATGGGGGGGGTAGTGAAAAGGGATGGGGTGGTAGTGAGGAGATGGTGGGGTTAGTGAGATAGATGGTGGGGTTGTGAGATAGATGGGGGGGTTTAGGAGAGATAGGGTGTGGTAGTGAGATGATGGGGGGGTAGTGAGAGGGATGTGTGGTAGTGGATAGATGGGGTGGTTTTTAGAGAGAGGGGTGTGGGAGTGGAGAGATTGGGGTTTGGTTTAGGGAGGATATGGGTGGGTAGTGAGATGGGGATGGTGTGGTAGTGAGAGAGATGGGGGGGTTTGTGAGAGAGATGGTGTGGTAGTGAGAGAGTGGGGGGTTGGAAAATAGATGGTGGGGTTAAAAAAGAGGAATGGGGGTGGTAGTGGAGAGTTGGTTGTGGTGGGGAGTTTAGATGGGGGGGGTTTAGTGAGATGGGAGGGGGTGGTAGTGAGAGATTTTGTGGGGGTTTAAAAAAGAGAGATGGTTTGGTAGTAAAGATAGATGGTGTGGTAGTGAGAGATTTGGGTGGTAGGGAGAGAGAGGGTTTTGGGGTTTGTGAGAGAGAGGGGGTTTGGTAGTGGGGATTGTGGGGGGGGTGGGGAGAGAGATGTGTGGAAATTTTGGATAGTGGGGTTGGTAGTGAGAGGGGATGGTGTGGTAGTGAGAGATTTTGGTGGTAGGGGGGAGAGATGGGGGGTAGTGAGATAGAGGGTGGGGTTTAGTGGAGAGGGGGGTGGTGTGGTTGAGAGAGATGGTGTGGTAGTGAGAGAGATGGTGTGGTAGTGAGAGAGATGGTGTGGTAGTGAGAGAGATGGGGTGGTAGTGAGAGAGATGGTGTGGTAGTAGAGATAGATGGGGGGGTTTAGGAGATGATGGGGTGGTAGTGGGGAGATATGTGGTGGTAGGGAGAGAGATGGTGTGGTAGTGAGATAGTTTGGTTGGGGTGTGAGAGATATGTGGGGGTTTGGGGAGAGAAAATGGTGTGGTAGGGAGAGGAGGGGGTGGTAGTGAGAGAATGGGGTTTGGTAGGGAGGAGAGGGTGTGGTAGTGAGATGTGGGGGGGTTTTAGGGAGAAGATGGTGTGGTAGTGGGATTTTGTGGGGGTAGGGAGAGAGATGGTTTGGTAGTGAGTTTGAGGGGTGGGGAAAGTGGGGAGATGGGGTGGTAGTGAGAGAAAAGGGTGTGGTAGGGAGAGAGATGGTTGGTAGTGAGTAGAGGGGTGTGGTGTAAAGGAGAGGGTTTGTGGTAGTGGATAGGGGGTGGTAGTGGAGAGATGGTTTTGGGGTAGTGAGATATTTTTGGGGTGGTAGTGAGAGGGGTGGGGTGGTAGTGTTTTTGATGGGTTTTAGGGAGTAGATGGGGGGGTTTAGTGAGAGTTTGGGGTGGTGGGTAGGGAGAGAGATGGTTTTGGTAGTGAGATAGATGGGGTGGTAGTGAGAGATTTTGTGGTGGTAGGGAGAGAGATGGTGTGGTAGGGAGAGGATGGGGTTAGTAGGGAGGGGGAGATGGGGTGGTAGGGAGGGGGGAAAATGGGTGGGTAGGGAGAGAAAAGGGGGTTTGGTTTGGGAGAGGAGGGGGGGTAGTGAGATTTTATGTGGTGGTGGGGAGAGAGATGGGGGATTTGGGGGAGGAGATGGGGGTTTTAGAAAGGGAGAGAGTTCGGGCTTTTAGGGGTGGGAGGGGGTTTGGTAGGGAGAGAGATGGGGGGGTTTAGGGAGAGAGTGGGGCTTTAGGGGAGGGGATGGGGTAGTAGGGAAAAGTTTTGGATGGTGGGAGAGATTTGGGGTGGTGGGAGAGATATGGGTTGTAGGAAAAAGGGATTATGGATGGGTGGCGGTAATTAAAGGAGGGGGGAGGGGGGAGGTTTGGATGGGGGTTTGTGGAGGAGAAAATTGGCTTTTATGGAAAGGGTTTAGGAGGTAAGCTTTTAATGGGGGGGGAAAGTGGAGAATGGCGGATAAGTGGGGGGAAAAAAGGGAAAGGGAGGATGAAATGAAGGTGGGGTTTGGGGGGAAAGGGGGGGGATGGGAGGTAGGATGTGGATGGAGGGGAAGGGAGGGGTAATACAAGGGAGGGTTTCTTAAAAAAGGTTTAAGGATGGTAGAGGACGGCGGTTGGTGGCGGGTCAGAATGGGCGTCCCGGGTAGGGGAAAAGGGGCATGACTGGCATGTACGTAAGGGTCGTAGGGAGGTTATCAAATGAGGGAGGTTATCAAAAGCGGGGGGTTATTTAGAAGCAGGGAGGTTTTCAGAAGGGGGGGAGGTTATCAAAAAGCAGGGAGGTTTCAGAAGCAGGGAGGTTTTCAGAAGCAGGGAGGTTATCAGAAGCAGGGGGTAATCAGTTGGGGGGGGTTTCAGGGAAACAGGGGAGGTTATCGAAGCAGGGGGTTTTCAGAAGCAAGGGGGGGTTATCGAAGCAGGGAGGGGTTTTCAGAAGCAGGGAGGTTAAATTTAGAAGCAGGGAGGTTATCAGAACAGGGGGTTATCAGGGGAAAAGGGAGGTTATCAGAAGCGGGAGGTTTTTAGAAAACAGGGGGGTTATCAGAAGCAGGGAGGTTATCAGAAAACAGGGAGGGGTTTTAAGAAGCAGGGGAGGGGAATCGTAGCAGGGGGTTATTTAGAAGCAGGGGGGTTTTTAAAAAGCAGGGGAGGGGTTTTCCCGAAGGGAGGGGGTTATCAGAAACAGGGAGGTTATTTTGAAGCGGGAGGCGGGTTTGATAGGAAAATCCCGGCTCGAGATTGGTAGAGATTGAGGTTTGTAAATAGCAGAAAGATGAGGGCGAAAGGGAAAGGGGGATCATTTAGGGAGATGGAGGTCGTGGAAAAGCAAGCGGGTATGGGGGCGGGAGGTCGTGGATAACAGCGATGCTTTGGGGCGGGAGGTGTGGATAGCAAGGAAAAGGGTTTTGGGGCGGGAAGTCGTGGATAACAGGGGGGTCATTGGGGCGGGAAGGGGGTGTATAACAGGGAGGGCATGGGGGCGGGAATTCGTGGATAACAGGGAAAGGGCATGGGTCGGGAGGTCGGTATAACAGGGGGTTTAGGGGGCGGGGGGGTCGTGTAAAAAACAGGGGGGCCATGGGTCGGGAGGTTTGTTTTTTAACAGGGGAGGGGCATGGGTCGGGGGGTTTGTGTATTTTTAGGGAGGGCATGGGTCGGGAAAATGTGTTAACAGGGAGGTCATGGGTCGGGAAAGTCGTGTATAACAGGGGGGGTCAGGGTCGGGGGAAATCGTGTTTTTAACAGGGAGGTCTGGGTCGGGGAAATCGTGGATAACAGGGGGGTCTGGGTCGGGAGGGGTTTTATAACAGGGAGGTCTTTGGGGCGGGGAAATCGTGGTAACAGGGAGGTCATGGGTCGGGGGGGTCGTGTATAAAAGGGAAAGGGCATGGGGCGGGAGGGCGGTATAACAAAGGGGGGGGATGGGTCGGGAGGTCGTGTATAAAAAGGGAGGCCCGGGGGGGGGAGGTGTTTTTATAACAGGGAGGTCATGGGGTTTGGGAAAGGGCGTGTATAACAGGGAGGGCCCTGGGTCGGGAAAATGTGTATAAAGGGAGGTCATGGGTCGGGGAAATGTGTATAACGGGAGGTCATGGGGGCGGGAAGTTTGTGGATAAAAAGGGAGGTCATTTGGGGCGGGGGAAATCGTGTTTTTAAAAGGGGGGGTCATGGGGCGGGGGGGGTCGTGTTTAAAAAGGGAAAGGGCATGGTCGGGAAATCGTGTAAAAAGGGAGGTAAAGGGTCGGGGAAAATCGGTATTAAAAGGGAGGTCTGGGTCGGGGAAATGTGTTTAACGGGAGGTTTTGGGCGGGGGGTCGTTTTTTATAACCCGGGGAGGGGCCCTGGGGCGGGGTCGTGTATAAAAAGGAGGTTTATGGGTCGGGAAAATCCGTTTTATAAAAAGGGGGGTTTATGGGGGCGGGAAGTGTGTATTTAAAAGGGAGGTATGGGTCGGGAGGTCGTGTTTTAAAAAAGGGGGGTTTATGGGTTGGGAAGTCGTGGGGTAACAGGGAGGTCATGGGGGCGGGAGGGTCGTGTATAACAGGGAGGTTTGGGTCGGGAAGTCGGGTATAACAGGGAGGTTTAAAGGGTCGGGAAAATTTGTGGGATAACGGGAGGTCATTTGGGGGGCGGGAAACGTGGATAACAGGGAGGCCCTGGGTGGGGAGGTGTGTTAACAGGGAGGGCATGGGTGGGGAGGTCGTGTATAACAGGGGGGGCCTGGGTCGGGAAATCGTTTTATAACGGGAGGGCATGGGGGGGGAAGTCTGGGGTAAAAAAGGGAGGGGAAGGGGGGGGAAGTGGTATAAAAAAGGGGGGGTCAGGGGGCGGGGGAAATCGTGGTTAAAAAGGGAGGGCATGGGTCGGGAAGTCGTGGATAAAAAAAAGGAGGTCTTTGGGGCGGGAAATCGTGGATTTCCCGGGGGTCATTTGGGCGGGAAGTCGTGGATAAAAGGGAAAGGGGATGGGTTCCCCGGGGAAGGGCGTGGATAACAGGGGGGCATGGGGGGAGGTCGTGGTTAAAAAGGGAGGTCATGGGTGGGAAAATCGTGGATAAAGGGAGGTCATGGGTCGGGAGGTTTGTGGATTTAAAAGGAAGGGGTGGGTGGGAAAGGGCGTGGATAACAGGGGAGGGCCCTGGGTCGGAGGGTTTGTGGAAAACAGGGGGGCATGGGTCGGGGGGGTCGTGGGTAAAAGGGGGGGCATGGGTCGGGGGTCGTTGTTATAAAGGGAGGGGCATGGGGGCGGGAGGTTTGTGGGAAAAACAGGGGGGCCTGGGTCGGGAAAGGGCGGGGTATAACGGGAGGTTTATGGGTCGGGAGGTCGTGTATAAAAGGGAAAGGGCCCGGGTCGGGAGGTCGTGGATAACAGGAAAAAGGATGGGTCGGGAGGGGGTTTTATTACAGGGGAGGGCTGGGGTTTGGGTACCTGGAGGTTAAATTTCCCGGGGGTCAACGTTTTCCCGCGGCCCCGGGCCATGGGCCAGGGGCCCCCCGATGGGTCAGGGCCCCGATCAAAAAAGGTGTTTCGCTTTGGGCCCCACGCGTCCCACGTCGAGGGAAAAACCCCGGGTGATCGGCATGAAATTTAGGTATCTGTCCAAACTCTCTCTTGAAGGCAGCCCGGGTTTTTTTGGCATTTTCCCCCAATTTTTGTGGGTGGGTTTTTGAACCCGTCTTTGGGGCCCCGGGAAATTTGGTGTTTTCTCTTGTGTTCCAATGGGGGCCCCTATTTTTATTGGGGCATTTTGCTTGCCCGCCCCCGTTTTTACTTTCGTAGGGGGGGCTGGAGGTTTGTATAACAGGGGGTATGGAAACGGGGGGTCGTGTATAAAAAGGGAGGGCAGGGTCGGGAGGTGTGTATAACAGGGAGGTCATGGTTTGGGAGGTGTGTTAACAGGGAGGTCATGGGTCGGGAGGTCGTGTTTAAAAGGGAGGGCATGGGTCTTTGGGGGGTCTTGTTTAACAGGGAGGTCATGGATCGGGGGGTGGTAAAACAGGGAGGTTCAAAGGGTCGGGAGGTCGTGTATCAGGGAGGTCAGGGGGCTTTTGGGGGGTCGTGTATAACAGGGAGGTTTATGGGTTTGGGGGGTCGGGGGGGATAACAGGGAAAGGGGATGGGTCGGGGGTGTGTTTTAACAGGTAGGTCATGGGGGGCGGGGGGTCGGGGGTAAAAAGGGAAAGGGGCGTGTATAACGGGAGGTATGGGTTTGGGGGGTCGGGGGAAACAGGGGGGTGTCTATAACAGGGAGGTCTGGGTCGGGAGGTCGGGTATAAAGGGAGGTTTGGGTTGGGAGGGCGTGTTTTGAAAAGGGGGTCATGGTTTGGGGGTGTGTATAACAGGGAGGTCGGTATAAAAGGGAGGTCGGTATAACGGGGAGGTCGTGTTTTTAACAGGGGGGTTTGTGTATAACCCGGGGGGGTCGTGTTTTTAAAAGGGAGGTCGTTTAAAAAACAGGGAGGAGTGTATAACAGGGGAAAGGGGTGTTTAAAAAAGGGAAGGGGCGGTTTTATATCGGGAGGTCGTTTTATAACAGGGGGTGTGTATAAAAGGGAGGGTTTGTTTATAACAGGGGGGCGGGGTATAAAAAGGGAGGTCGTGTTTTTAACAGGAAAAATCGTGTTTTTTAAAGGGGGTCGTGTATAAAAAGGGAGGTTCGTGTAAAAACAGGGGGGTCGTGTTTTAAACAGGGAGGGCGGTTTTAAACAGGTGAGGTCGTGTATAAAAGGGGGTGTGTATAAAAAAGGGGGGTCGTGTTTTTAAAAGGAAGGTAGTGTATAACAGGGGGGGTGTGTATAACAGGGGGGTCGTGTTTAAAAAGGGAGGTGGTTTTATAAAAGGGAGGGCGTGTTTAAAAAGGGAGGTCGTGTATAACAGGGAGGGGGCGTGTATAACAGGGAGGTCGTGAAAAAAGGGGGAGGTCGTGTTTAAAAAGGGAGGTCGTGTATAACAGGAAGGGGTGTATAACAGGGAGGGTCCGGGTTGGTTTTAACCCGGGAGGGTTTTGTTTTATAAAAAGGGAGGTCGGGGTTTTATAAAAGGGAGGTGTGTATAAAAAGGAAGGTCGTGTATTCCCCGGGAGGTCGTGTATAATGGGGGTCGTGTATAACAGGTGGTCGTGTTTTAAAAAGGGGAAAGGGCGTGTTTAAAGGGGGTGTGTATAACAGGGAGGTCGTGTATAACAGGGAGGTCGTGGGTTTTAAAAGGGAGGTTTGTGAAAAACAGGGGGGGTCGTGTATAACAGGGAAAGGGGTGTATAAAAAGGGGGTCGGGTTTTATAACGGGAGGTCGGTTTAACAGGGAGGGGCGTGTTTAACGGGGGGTGTGTATAACAAAGAGGTCGTGTATAAAAGGGGTCGTGGGATAACAGGGAGGTTTTGTGTTTTAACAGGAAGGTTTGTGTATAACAGGGAAAGGGCGTGTATAAAAAGGGGGTCGCCCCTATAACAAAGGGGGGTCGTTTTTAAAACAGGGAGGTCCCTGTTTTAACAGGGGGGTGTTTATAAACAGGGAGGGCGTGTTTTAACAGGGAGGGGCGTGTATAACAGGAAGGTCGTGTTAACAGGAAGGTTTGTGTATAACAGGGAGGTCGTGTATAACAGGGGGGGTTGTATAACGGGGGGCGTGTAAAACAGGGAGGTCGTGTTTTAACAGGGAGGGGTGTATAACAGGGAGGGCAGGGGGGAAGGGCATTTGGACAAGTCTCTTAAAACCCCTGCCCTGTCAGTTGCAGTAAAAGGTACCCGGGTGTTAGTAGACTGTTTTTGGGGCGAACCTGGGGGGAAAAGTTGAGTGCTTGCAAACCTACCTAAAAAAAAGCACTTGTGTGTCCTAGTTAACTTTAAGGGGACGACGTATGAAACCCACGAAGGGGCATCGTCAACGTCGACGGTGAGGGCCCAGAAAAAGGGCACCGTCTGTGAGTGTGTTCCCACAAAAGGGGGAGCCACCGTCAGGTTCCCCAAGCCAAAGGGCGGGGGGACGAAGTGGGCTCCAAAAAAATTTGGAAAAAAGAGGCCTTTGGGCTCAGGCCGAGCCCTGGGGGGGGTTGACCCCTCAAACCGTTCTCCAGGTAAAATCCAGAGGTCGGGAGGGGTGGAGGCCCCGCGGTTCCTGGAGGGTATTCCGGGAAAAAACGTCCCCCGGCCCGGTCCCGGGGCCAGGCCCCCGGGGGGATCAGGCCTGATCAACGAGGCTGTTTCTGCTGGGCCCCCACGCAAAAACCGGGCTACGAACCCCCAGCCCGGCGGGTCCCGGGCCCCTTTTTCAGGGGATGTATCCAGCTCCCCCTGAAAGGGAAAAACCCGGAGTCTTCCCCTTAAAATTCCCCTTATTGCTGGTGGGAAGCTGTTGAACAGTCTTGGGGGCCCCGGACACTTATTGTTTTTTCTTAGTGTACCGGGGACGCCTTTTACTTTTTCACTGACGGGGATGTTGCATCACCGGCCAAACTTTTTCTTTCGTGGAGTGATTGTTGTGTGCACATTAGGGACCGTCCCCCCAGGGAAACTTCCCGGTGAAAATTTTGTATATCTCTTCGGGCCCGCGCTCCAGTGAGTACAAGTGTTCCGAGTTCCCAGTGAGGCAAAGGGGGCGGGAGGGATGGAAAAGAGGGGGGGCAGGGGCCGGGGAAGAGAGGTATAGGGGAAGGGGAAGCCGGGGAGAGAGAGGAGGAGGGAAGGAAAAAGCCGGGGAAAAGAGGAGGGAGGCAGGGAAAGGGGGGGAAAAAAAATGGGGGGGAGGCAGAAGGCGGGGAAGAGAGGAGGGAGGCAGAAGGGGGGGGAAGAGAGAGAGGGAGGGGAGGGAAACCGGGGAAGGGGAGGGGGGAAGGGAGAAGCCGGGGAAGAGAGAGGGAGAGGCAGGGAAACCGGGGAAGAGAGAGAGGGGGGCAGGGAAGGGGGAGAGAGAGATGAGAGAGAGGGGAGGGGACAGAAAAGAGAGAGGAGAGAGAAGGAAAAAAGGCAGAAGCCCGGGGGAAAAGAGAGAGAGAGAGAAAAGAGGGAGGCAGGGAAAAAAACAGGGAAGAGGAGGAGAGAGAGGGAGAGAGAGAGAGGAGAGAGAGAGAAAAAAAGGGAGAAGCCCGGGGGGGAGAGAGAGAGAGAGAGGAGAGAGGGGAGGCAGGGAAACAGGGAGAGGAGAGGGAGTGAGAGGAGAGAGAGAGAGAGGAGAGAAGGCGAAGCCGGGGAAGAGAGGGGAGAGGCAGAAAAACCGGGAGAGAGGAGAGAGGGGGGTAGAAGCCGGGAGAAGAGAGAGAGAGGAGAGAGGGGAGAAGCGGGAGGGGAAAAGGGGGAGGAGAGAGAGGGGTTAGAGAGAGAGAGAGGGGAGAGAGAGAGAGAATGAAAGGGGGGAGGAGAGAGAAGAGAGGGCAGAAGCCGGGGGAAAAGAGAGAGAGAGAGGGAGAGGCAGAAACCGGGAGAGAGAGAGAGAGGGAGGTAGAAGCCGGGAGAGAGAGAGAGAGAGAGAGAGAGAGAGAGAGAGAGAGAGAGAGAGCATTCCACAAGGAAGTGTGCTGGGTCCACTGTTATGGAATGTCTACTTCAACGACCTTCTTCATCTCATCCCAGAATCACATGCATATGCAGACGACTGTACACTGACATTCACTTATCCAAGAGAAGAAATGCCAGCTGCTCTAAGCTACATCAATCACCAGCTGAGAGCTATATCAGCTTGGGGAAATAGATGGCAAGTAACATTTGCACCTGAGAAAATGCAAATGATGATCGTCTCTAGGCACCATGATGGTAATGTGGTGCAGTAGTAAGGATGAATGGGACGATGTTGGCACCTGGAGAAGAAGTTGATATCCTTGGGGTGAAATTTGACTCCAAACTAACCATGAAGAACCATGTTGTAAATCTTGCAAACAAGGCAGCCAGGAAGCTTACAGCACTTCGCCGTATCTCGCATCTGCTTGACAGTAGGGGTTGCAAGATCCTGTACGAGGCACAAGTACGCTCGCACCTTGAGTATGCTCCACTTTCTTGGTTTGCCTGCCCCCCCCCTCTCATCTGCGACTGCTTGACAGAGTAGAGAACAGAGCAAGACGTCTCATCTCTCGCCTGGACCCATCCTGGATAGATCTGTCATTTCAGCAGAGCCTTCAACATAGGAGGGATTGTGGGTGCCCTTACTGTTATGTACAAGGCCAATATTGTCAAAATACCACACTTGGATCCACTTCGAGGACAGCGTGAAACAAGCTTTTATGCCACAAAGGGCGGGCAGAAAGCAGCAACTTCACTCTGGCTGTACCCTTCTCCAGGACATCACTCCATCTGAGATCATACATACCAGGATGACTCGAGTATGGAACACATTCGTACAGCATAATGATGTCAACGAGATAAAGTCAGTTGATCAAATGAAAATGCTGGCCCACAGATGGCTCCAACTTCATCCTGTTCCCTACTTGTATGTCTCATAACAATAAAAATGCTTTCAAATGAGCTGATGTAGGTAATAGCTCTTAGCTTGCCAATAAAGTTAGGAATCCTTAACCTGTAATATAGCTGTCAATAAAGCTAGGGATCCTTAACCTTGTCAAACCCTGTGTAAAAAAAAAAAAAAAAAAAAAAAAAAAAAAAAAAAAAAAAAAAAAAAAAAGAAGGGGAGAGAGAGAGAGAGGAGGAGAGGCAAAAACCCGGGGGGAGAGAGAGAGGTAGAAAGGGGGTTTAGAAAGGGAGGTAAAAAAGGGGGGTGGGAAAAGGGAGGTAGAAAATGGGTAGAAAGGGAGGTGAAGGGGGTAAAAAGGGGAGGTAGAAAGGGAGGTAAAAAGGGGGAGGTAAAAAGGGAGGTAGAAAGGGGGTAGAAAGGGGGGGTAAAAAGGGGGAGGTAGAAAAAAAGGGATTTTAGAAAGGGGGGGTAGAAAGGGAGGTAGAAAGGGGGGTAAAAAATTGAGGTAAAAAAGGGAGGTAGAAAGGGGGGGAAAAAGGGAGGTGGGAAAGGGAGGGAAAGGGATTTGGAAAAGGGGGGTTTGAAAGGGGAGGTAAAAAGGGAGGTAGAAAGGGGAGGTAAAAAAGGGGGGTTTAGAAAGGGAGGTAGAAAGGGGGGTAGAAAGGGGGGGGGGGAAAGGGAGGTAAAAAGGAAAAGGGTAGAAAGGGGGGTTTAAAGGGAGGTAAAAAAGGGGGGGGAAAAGGGGAGGTAAAAAGGGGAGGTAAAAAGGGGGGGTAGAAAGGGGGGTTTTGGGGAAGGGGGGTAAAAAAGGGAGGTGGGAAAGGGAGGTCGACAATGGTAGGTAAGCAAAAATTTAGGGTCAAAAAAGGGCTACACTTAAAATTTTCAAATAGGCGCTTAAGCAGTAAATGAGCGCCAGTGGTGACGTAAAGCAGTTTCCCCTGAGCCCCACCACTTTTTCCACTTGTGTTTTTAAGCCTGGAAAAAGTTGCCGGGGCCGGGGTGTAAAAACTGTTAACCCGGGAACAAGTCCTGCCGGGCCCGGGGTGTGACAACTTTTAAAGGGCCGGGGAAAAAGCCCTGCCAGGCCGGGTTTGTAATTTTTAAACCCTTTGGAACAAGTCCTGCCGGGCCCAGGTGTGACAAACTGTTAAGCCGGAACAAGCCCTGCCGGGCCCAGGTGGTGGACAACTTTTAAACCCGGGAAAACAATTACTCCCAGGCCAGGTGTGAAAAAACTTTTAAAGGCCTGGAAAAAGGGGTTTCGTGCCAGGCCGGGTGTGAAAATGTTGCCTGGAACAAGTACCCCAAGGCCGGGTGTGACAATTTTAACCCGGGAAACCCAATTACTCCCCAGGCAGGTGTGACAAGGGAAAAAGGCCGGGAAAAACAATTCCTGCCGGGCCCAGGTGTGACAACTGTTAAGCCGGGAACAAGTATTGCCAGGCCGGGTGTGAAACTGCAAAGGGCCTGGAAAAAAGTACGGACAGGCCAGGTATGAAAAACTTTTAAAGCCTGGAAAAAGCCCTGCCAGGCCGGGTGTGAAAAACTGTTAACCCTGGAACAAGTCCTGCCAGGCCAGGTGTGACAACGGGTTTAAGCCGGGAAACAAGTCTGCCAGGCCAGGGTGGGGGAAAATTTTAAAGGGGTTTGGAAAACAAGTATGCCAGGCCGGGTTTGTGACAATGTTAAGCCTGGAACAAGTCCTGCCAGGCGGTGTGAAATTTTTAAACCCTGGAAAAAAGCCCTGCCAGGCCGGGTTTTGGGAAACTTTTAAAAAGCCCGGGGAAAGTCCTGCCAGGCCAGGTTTTGACAATGTTAACCCGGGAAAAGCCCTGCCAGGCCGGTTTGACAACTGTTAACCCTGGAACAAGTATGCCAGGCCAGGTGGGGAAAACTTTTAAAACCGGGAAAACAAGTACTCCCCAAGGCCAGGTGTGAAAATTTAAGCCTGGGAACAAGTACTGCCAGGCCGGTTGAAAAAACGGGTTAAAAGCCTGGAACAAGCCCCTCCCAGGCCAGGTGTGACAACTGTTAAGCTGGAACAAGCCCTGAAAAGGCCCAAAGGGTGTGACAACTGTTAAGCCGGGAAAACAAGTACTGCCAGGCCGGGTTTGTGACAACTTTTTAAGCCTGGAAAAAAGTATTTGCCAGGCCAGGTGTGAAAAATGTTAAGCCGGGAAAACAAGTCCCTGCCGGGCCCAGGTGTGAAAACTGTTAAGCCTGGAAAAGTCATGCCTTGCCGGGTGTGAAAACTGTTAAGCCTGGAAAAAGGGTACTCCCGGGGCCAGGTTGACAATGTTAACCCGGAACAAGCCCTGCCAGGCCGGTGTGACAAACTTTTGTGTGAAAGTCAGCGGGGGCTTGTGGGGTTTCTCTGGGGGGGGCCCAAATTTAACCAATTATAGGGTAACCTTGCCTTGGCAAACGTCTGTACCCACGCCCACGTCGGGAGGTCTTTTGTTCTTGACGCCTCGGGACCTAGGCGTCGGTCGTACACGGGTTTGTGGAGGGGGCTTGGACCACGATATAAGCCCAAGGAACAGCTGGCAGAGAGATTTCGAGCGGAGCTGCTGCGGGGGGGCAGAGCCCCTGAGCAGGGGAAAAATTTCGACCCGGAGTTGTGCTGGGGTGCAGGGCTCGGGGGGAAGGCTGCTAAAAAGTCTCTGGAGGAGATGTTGGAGACATTGGGGGGAGTACTGGTTTTGGCGCATTTACTCGTGCTGTGTAGGTTTTGGGGGACCTGGGGTTAGTTCCTGTAGTGAACTGTCCTCTAAAACTATTTTGGTAAGTTACATTCTTTTTGGTAAGGTTGACTGTGTTCCCTGTTCACTGTTTTACATACCCCCCATTTATCTAAACCACAATGATGTACTCCTGTTCTAAAATTTTTATTGAAACAAGGACTTAATAAACTGTGTTTTGGGGAAAAATAGTAAAAAATTCATTGTCCCCGTTATTTGCTCATTTCTCCTTTTATTTATTTTTAAGTTAAAGTAGTGGGGAGGGTGAGAAAGTGTAGGTGGGGGGTTTGAGAAAATGAGGGTAAAATTTGTATTTCACCAGTGACCTAAAATTACCTCCCTACCTCCGCATTCATCCCCCCTCTGCCTCCCCTGTCCCTCCCCCTGATTCCCCCCTCTTACCCCTTTTTTTCCCCCAAAATCAATCCCCCTCCCAGGGACGGGTGTTTTTAAGCAGTGGTGGTTCTTATTTTTTTTATGTGGGAAAAACCAAAGCCCCATGTGCCTTTTTTTTGGGGATCCCTCGGTTATACTTATGTTTCATTTGATTTTGTGTTATTATAATAATATTATAATCCTAGTGCCCTTTAAAACTGACCTTTTCTTGACAGGGGGGTTGAAAAAATTTGTTGGGTTGTATTATTATATTTGGTGGATTTGGGGTTGTTGGTTTGGGGATAAATGGGGGAGAATATCAGTTTTTGGGGTTGAAAAAAACTTTTGGGGGAAAGAAATTTCCTGGCCAAAATTTTTAATATTTACGAGGAATGAAAATTTTCCCCCAAAGCCCCCCCCGGAAAGACTCCCCCAAAAACTGTCACCCATTAAAAGATTTGGGCCTAAATTTTGCTGTCCCCCTGTGTGCCCAGTCCCCCAGCTGATATCCCCCAGTCGCCCAGTTATGGGCCCCGTAGATGTATTTTTCCCCTGGTCGGGTCTTCCAGTGTAGGGGGTTTGTCTGTCTGCGTCACCCCCCTCTGGGGACCATCCCCACGGACCCCCATTTAAACTGGGCAGTTGCCGGGGAAAAGGGGTACCGCACCGGCTGTTGATGACCTGAAGTGCCCTCACCTCACCTCGGAAAACTGCCCCATACCCTGCTATTTGTGTTGTGGGTTGCTGTGATGCTGCTGAGATGCTTTTGCCGTGCTGCTATGCTTTTGGCCGTGCTGGTTTGCTGTACCCGTGCGGGCAATGCGGGGCCCGGGTTGTTGTGCTGCTGTGATTTTGAGATGCTGCGGCCGTGCTGTGATTTTGGGGACGCGGCGGCCCGTGCGGTGATGCGGGGAACCGTGCGGGGCGATGCTGTAGCCGTGGCGATGCTGGGGGCCGTGTTTGTGTGTGCTGTGTTTACGGCCGTGCTGTGATGAGGAAAAGCTGGGGCCTTTTGTGTGATGTGCGGCTGCCTAGTCAAGAGATGGCGGTGATGCTCAGTGGTGTGGGGGAGGGATTCTGGCTGGTGTGCCAGGACAGGAGAATTACTATTTAAGGAGTTGCCATCCTGGAGTGTGGAAGGACGTGAGCCCCCGGAGATGGCTCCCGCTTTCTGGGGGCCCGCCCCGCTTTCAAGGGGGGCTTTGGAAAGGGGTGTCCTGCCTTGCTGGTCGACCTTTTGCGACAGGTATGCGGGATCCCTGCCAGCCTGAGAGACAATTAAGAGTGTAGATGTCCCCAGCCTCTTTTGGGTTGGCCCCGAAGTGTTAGTGTTACCGGGGTGGAAAAAAGGTGACCTTGAAAACCCGGGCCAGTGTTTTTGGCCGCCTTGTTTTATGAGGCCAGGTGAATCCCGTAGTGGCATAGGATAATGGAGGGTCTTAGTGCGATGCTTTCCCTGTCTCGATTTTGATGTTGTAGTGCGCATGTTTAAGGGGTGCCGGGAAAAAGCGCCTTGGTGGTCGTGAAAAATGGGCCCGTTGCAGTTAAATTGAAAGAAGGGAAACCCCTTTGGGGGCAGTTTTCCCCGCCAAAAGAAGCCCAGAAAAAGGGTTTTGGGCCCCCCGGGTTTAAAGTGCGAGGGTGGGCTAGCATTGGCTACTGCTTTCTAGTAGAAGTTTGGGAAGGCACTGGAGCCCCATATTTTTGGTTTAAAGGGGAAATGACGGGGGGAAGGAGGCTTTGCACCAGAGAGCGATTTTTATGTGGCCAATGCCAGGTGTAAATGATTATGCTGCCTTTTTGGGGTTTTTAGGAAAGGGTGAGGGGAAAAAATTTTAAATTTTATTTTGTATAATTTTGTCTTTGTATTGTAATTTGGGTTTAAGGGTTAGGGTTTAAAAAGTTAATAACTAGGACAAATTGTCCCAGTTTCAGATAAAAAAAATTTTTTAAAAATTTTTTTTTTAAAAAACTCTTTTTCAAAACAATTTTTTTAAACCAAAAAATTTTTTAAAACCCCTTCCTTCCCCCAAACCCCCCCTTTTCCCCCCCCCCGCTAGACTTTTTTCTTGACCCTCAATACCCTTTTAAATTTTATTTAATAAAAAACAAAAAAAAACCAAAAAAAAACCAAAAAACCCCACCCCAAAAAACCCAAAACCAAAAAATTAAACAAAAACCCAAAACCCCCCCCAAAAAAACCTCCCTTTATCCCCTTTTCCCCCCCCCCCCCCCCCCCTTAAATTTTTTAACCTGGAAAAATTTCCTGGCCAGGGTTTGGCCCCAAAAAGTTAAAAAACCGGGGGGGAAAAGTCTGGGGGGGGGCCAAAAGGTGGGGTTTGGGGGAAACTTTTCTTAAGCCTTGGGGAAACGTCCATTGGCCAGGCCCGGGTGACAACTGTTAAGCCTGGAACAAGGGCCCGCCAGGCCAAAGGGGTGACAAAAGGGTTTAAGGGCCCGGAACAAGTCTTTCCAGGCCAGGGGTGACAAAATGTAAGCCCGGAAAAAAGTTCCCGCCAGGCCAGGTTTTGACAACTGTTAAGCCTGGGAAAAAGTCCCGCCAAAACCAGGTGTGACAAAAAATTTAAACCCGGAAAAAAGTCCTGCAGGCCAGGTGTGACAAACTGTTAAGCCCGGAACAAGTTCTGCCAGGCCAGGTTGACAAATGGTTAAAACCTGGAAAAAAAGTACTGCCAGAAACCCGGTGTGAAAAATGTTAAGCCCCGGAAAAGTCCTGCCAGGCCAGGTTTTGACAAAATGTTAAGCCCGGAAAAAAAGTTCCCGCCAGGCCCGGTGTGACAACTGTTAAAACCCGGAAAAAAGTCCCGCCGGCCAGGTGTGGGCAAATGTTAAGCCCCGGAACAAGTCCTTGCCCCCCCGGCCAGTGTGGGAAAAGTTTTAAACCTGGAACAAGTTCCCGCCCGGCCAGGTGTGACAACGGTTTTAAACCTGGAAAAAAGTCCCGCCAGGCCAGGTGGGGACAACTGTTTTTGCCCGGAAAAAAGTTCCCGCCAGGCCGGTGTGACAACTGTTAAACCTGGAAAAAAAGTTCTGCCCGGGCCCGGTTTTGAAAAATGTTTTAAACCCCGGAACAAAATACTGCCCGGGCCAGGTGTGACAACTGTTTTTAAACCTGGAACAAGTCCTGGGCCGGCCAGGTGTGACCCTGTTAAGCCTGGGAAAAAGTTCTGCCAGGCCAGGTTTTGACCAATGTTTAGCTGGAAAAAGTTCTGCCAGGCCAGGTGTGCAACTGTTAAGCCTGGAAAAAATCCGCCAGGCCAGGTGGTTTACAAAAATTAAGCCTGGAACAAGTTTTGCCCCGGCCCCGGTTTTGACAAAATGTTAAGCCCGGGAAAAAGTTTGCCAGGCCAGGGTTTTGACAACTGTTAACCTGGTAAAAAGTCCCGCCAGGCCAGGTGTGACAAATGTTAAGCCCGGAAAAAGTTCTTTCCCCGGCCCGGGGGTGACAATGTTTAAACCCGGAAAAAATCCCGCAGGCCAGGTTTTTGACATTGGGTTTAAACCTGGAACAAGTTGCCCGGCCCGGTTTTTGGCAAACGGGTTTAAACCTGGAAAAGTCCTTTCCAGGCCAGGTGTGACAACTGTTAAGCCTTAAAAAAGTCCTGCCAGGCCAGGGTTTTTACAACTGTTTTAAACCTGGAAAAAAGTTACTGCCAGGCCCGGGGTGACAAAATTTTTAAGCCTGGAACAAGTTGCAGGCCGGGGGTGAAAAACTGTTAAGCCTTAAAAAATTTTCTGCCGGGGCCAAATTTTGACAAATGTTTTAAACCTGGGAAAAAAGTCTGCCAGGCCAGGTTTTTTAACTGTTAAGCCTGGAACAAGTACGCCAGGGCCCGGGGTGACAACTGTTAAGCCTGGAAAAAGTTTCTGCCAGGCCAAGTGTGACAAAATTTTTAAGCCTGGAACAAGTTCCCGCCAGGCCAGGTGTGACAATGTTAAGCCTGGAAAAAAGTTTCTTTCCCCGGCCAGGTGTGACAATGTTAAACCCGGGAAAAAAAGTACTGCCAGGCCCAAATGTGGGCAAAAATGTTTAAACCTGGGGAAAAAAGTCTGCCAGCCAGGTGTGACAATGTTAAGCCCGGAACAAGTATGCCAGGCCCCCGGGGGAACAATGAAAATTTCCCGGCCCCCCGGGGAAATTAATGGAAAAACCCCGGATTAAAATTTTAAAAAAAAGGCCTTAAACCTTTTGAAAATTAACAAAATTTTAATTACACCTTTTAAAAAGCCTATTAATAAACCCGGGTTATGGCCGGGAACCGGGGCGTTAAACCCAACCCCCTTTGCAGCTCCCTCCGGCAATTTTATACCGTTTTTTTAAATTTACAATTTTTTACCATATTGTTGGGATATGTCCCCAGTTAAAAAATTTATTAATTTATTAAAAATTTAATAAATCTTTCCCCAAAAAACCCATGTTTGTCACGAAAAATTTATTGTACATTTTTTCTCTTACTCCCTCTTTGGGCTTGTGTACACAAATCAGCGTTCAGCCCTTTTATCCACCTTTATCTATTATCTCTCTGTACACAAAATATATATTTTATATAAAATATATTTTATATATATATATATATATATAATATATATTTATATTAAAAATATATATAAATTTATATAAAATATATTATATTTTAGGGATATATTATATATATTATTTTTATATATAAAATATATATATATTATATATTTATATATATATATATATAAAATTTTATATATTTTATATATATAAGGGGGTAGGGTTTGGGAGGGCAGCAACCCCCCAGGGAAGTACTTCCGTCCCCGCCCGATGACTGTGGAAACAGAAAACCCGTAACTGTTTTGCATGTGGGAGGATTGCTGGTGGGCTTTTTTTTGTCTTTATAAAAAACGCTAGTAACGGGATATCTTGCTACTCCTACTTACACTTTTGGCCCCAAATTCACAGACACCACATGCATACATCATCTAGGTTTTTCTCCTTTTTCTAAAAAGCTCTTGTTCTTCTTTATTTCTTCTATTGTCCATGGGGAAGTGGAAAAGAATTTTTCCTCCGTAAGCCATGCGTGTCGTATGAGGCGACTAAATGCCGGGAGCAATGGGCTTAGTAACCCTTCTCCTGTAGACATTTACTAAAAAAGAGAAGAAGAAAAACTTTATAAAACTGGGATGCTTAAATGTGCGTGGATGTAGTGCGGATGACAAGAAACAGATGATTGCTGATGTTAAAGAAATGAAAAAAAGTTGGATGTCCTGGCCCTAAGTGAAACAAAGCTGAAGGGGGTAGGGAGAGTTCCAGTGGGGGAAATAAATGGGGTTAAATCTGGAGTGTCTGAGAGAGTTAGAGCAAAGGAAGGGGTAGCAGTAATGTTGAATGATCAGTTATGGAAGGAGAAAAGAGAAAATGAATGTGTAAATTCAGGATTATGTGGATTAAAGTAAAGGTTGGATGCGAGAAGTGGGTCATAATAAGCGTGTATGCACCTGGAGAAGAGAGGAATGCAGAGGAGAGAGAGAGATTTTGGGAGATGTTAAGTGAAATGTATAGGAGCCTTTGAACCCAAGTGAGAGAGTAATTGTGGTAGGGAACCTGAATGCTAAAGTAGGAGAAACTTTTAGAGAGGGTGTGGTAGGTAAGTTTGGAGTGCCAGGTGTAAATGATAATGGGAGCTCTTTGATTGAACTTTGTATAGAAAGGGCTTTAGTTATAGGTTTAATACATTATTTTAAGAAAAAGAGGTAAAAAAGTATACAAGATATGATGTAGGGCGAAATGACAATAGTTTGTTGGATTATGTATTGGTAGATAAAAGACTGTGGAGTAGACTTCAGGATGTACACGTTTATAGAGGGGCCACAGATATATCAGATCACTTTCTAGTTGTAGCTACACTGAGAGTAAAAGGTAGAGGGGATACAAGGAGAATAGAAGCATCAGGGAAGAGAGAGGTGAAGGTTTATAAACTAAAAGAGGAGGCAGTTAGGGTAAATATAAACAGCTATTGGAGGATAGATGGCTAATGAGGCATAGGCAATGGGTCGAAGAGGTATGGGGTAGGTTTAAAAATGTAGTGTTGGTGTTCAGCAGAAGTTTGTGGTTACAGGAAAGTGGGGGGCGGGAGGGAAGAGGAGCGATTGGTAGAATGAAAATGTAAAGAGTTAGTAAGGGAGAAAAAGTTAGCATATGAGAAGTTTTTACAAAGTAGAAGTGATGCAAGGAGGAGAGTATATGGAGAAAAAGGAGAGGTTAAAAAGGGGTGGTGAAGCAATGTAAAAGGAGAGCAAATGAGAAAGTGGGTGAGATGTTATCAACAAAATTTTTTTGAAAATAAGAAAAGTTTTGGAGTGAGATTACCAAGTTAAGGAAGCCCAGAGAACAAATGGATTTGTCAGTTAAAAATAGGAGAGGAGAGTTATTAAATGGAGAGTTAGAGGTATTGGGGAAAATGGAGGGAATATTTTGAGGAATTGTTAAATGTTGATGAAGATAGGGAAGCTGTGATTTTTGTGTATAGCGCAAGGAGGAATAACATCTTGTAGGAGTGAGGGGGAAGAGCCAGTGTTTGAGTGTGGGGGAAGTTCGTGAGGCAGTAGGTAAAATGAAAGGGGTAAGGCAGCCCGGGATTGATGGGAAAAGATAGAAATGTTAAAAGCAGGTGGGGATATAGTTTTGGAGTGGTTGGAGCAATTATTTAATAAATTTATGGAAGAGGGTAAGGTACCTAGGGATTGGCAGAGAGCAGGGATAGTTTCCTTTGTATAAAGGCAAAGGGGATAAAAGAGAGTGCAAAAATTATAGGGGGATAAGTCTGTTGAGTATACCTGGTAAAGTTATGGTAAGAGTTATTATTGAAGAAATAAAGAGAAACGGAGAATAGGATTAGCAGATGAACCCAAGGAGCTTTAGGAAAGGTAGGGGTTGTGTGACCAGTAGTTATACAGTGAAACATATAAGTGAACAGTATTTAGATAAGGCTAAAGAGGTTCTTTGTGGCATTTATAAGATTTGGAAAAGGCGGATGACAGGGTTGATAGGGGGTCAATGTGGCAGAATGGTTGCAGTGCCTGGTTAGGAGGTATGTTACTGAAAGCAGTGAAGAGTTTTTTACGAGGCATAGTGAGTCAAGTGTTTAGATGTGTCCGAAAGAAGGGAAATTATTTCCCAGTAAAAGTAGGCTTAACAAGGATGTGTATGTCACCGTGGTTGTTTATATATTTATAGATGGGTTGTAAGAGAAGTAAATGCAGGGTCTTGGCAAGAGGCGTGGAGTAAAAGAGGAAAAGAATCACACATAAAGTGGAGTGGTCACAGTTTGCTCTTGCTGATGACACTTTCTCTTGGAGATTCTGAAGAGAAGTTGCAGAGATTGTGATGAATTTGGTAGTGTGTGCAAAAAGAAGAAAAAATTGAAAGTGAATACAGGAAAGAGTAAGGTTTATGAGGATAACAAAAATATTAGGTATGAAAGATTGGATATCAGATTGAGGGAGACAGTATGAGAGTGTGAATGATATTAATATTTGGAGTGGAACGTTTCAGCTTCGGATGGGTCTATGAAAGATGAAGGTGAATCATAGAATTGATAGGGAAAAGGGTGAGGTGGTGCACTTAGGAGTCTGTGGAGACAAAGAACTTGGTCCTTGAGGCAAAGAGGGAATGTATAAGAGTAATAAGTTTTTTTACCAACGCTCTTATATGGGTGTAAGCAGGGTAATGATGTTTGCAGCGAGGAGAAGGCTGGAGGCAGTGGAGATGTCATGACTGAGGGCAATGTGTGGTGGAATATAATCAAGAGAATTCGTAGTTTGGAAGTTTAGGAGATGTGCGGGATTACCAAAACTTTGTCCAGAGGCTGAGGAAGGGTTTTTGAGGGGGTTCGGACATGTAGGAGAGAATGGAGCGAAACAGAATGCCTCAAGATTGTATCAGTTTGTAGTGAAGGAAGCCGGTAGGGGTCGGCCTAGGAAAGTGTGGAGGGAGGGGGTAAAGGAGGTTTGTGTGGCGAGGGGCTTGGACTTCCAGCAGCATGCCGTGAGCGTGGTTTGATAGGAGTGAAATGGAGACGAATGGGTTTTTAATACTTGAATGTGCTGTTGGAGTGTGACAAAGTAACATTTATAAGGGGTTCAGGAAACCGGCGGCCGGACTTGATCCTGGAGATGGGAAGTACAGTGCCTGCACTCTGAAGGAGGGGTGTTAATGTTTCAGTTTTAAAAACTGTAAGTGTAAAGCACCCTTCTGGCAAGACAGTGATGGAGTGAATGATGTGAAAGTTTTTTCTTTTTCGGGTCACCCTGCCTTGGTGGGAATCGCATGTGATAATAAAAAAAATAAAATTATATATATATATATATATATATATATATATATATAATAGATATATAAATATATTATATATATATATATATATATATATAATATATATAAAAAAAAAAAAAAAAATAAAAAATATATATATATATATATATAAATTTATTAATATATATATATATATATATATAAATATCCTGAGCTTGAGGATGGCCTTACCCCCCCCCCTAGCGTATGTATACATGTTTAGGCATGAATTTCGAGAATATCGGCTTCACAAACCTGTATTTTCTCTCTGTTGTAATTTTTATTAAGAGTTAGAATGTTTGCAAGAGTTGGTGATACAGCAGTTCAGAACCGATTTAATTTAGTTGTCCATTTTACTTGAAACATAAGAAGAAGTAGCACTGCAGCAGGCCTACTGCCCAGCGAGAATGCAGCTATTGAATGAGTGATGGAGACTCTTTCTTCCTCATCTGGTCACTTTAAACAGAAAATACCATGTGTTATCAAAAATAGCAAATTAAAAGCACCTGGAGTTAGACAAAAGTGGGAAAATAGAATGACAGGTCACAATAGAAGGTGACAATGTTACGTGGATTGTTCAGACGAATCCAATAACAGTCGTTGGAAAGTCAGCTTCGGGCACAGCAGCTAGACCCAGCCAAGCTAACTTCTTTTAAATTATAGAGTAAATTACGACAGATGGTTGAGGATTTAGAAAGTATCATGTTAGTACTCAAAGTTAGCGGCTCTTCTCCCCAGTACACACACGTGTGGACGATATCTCTCTTCCTTCATGTTAGTACTCAAGGCTATGGTATCTTCTCCCCAGTACACACACGTGTGGACGATATCTCTCTTCCTTCATGACAGGCTGTGAAAAGCTGAAATTTGTCTACCATTAGTCAAGCGTGGGAGTTTCCTGGCCGCCTGCTGGTGGTCAACCGAGCCCTGTTTAATCCTCGCCCCTCTGGGCGCCGTGTTGAGTGGGGTGGTGGCGCCGGTGTTGAGTGGTGGTGGTGGCGCCGGTGTTGAGTGGTGGTGGTGGCGCCGGTGTTGAGTGGTGGTGGGTGCGCCGGTGTTGAGTGGTGTGTGGCGCCCGTGTTTGGTGGTGGGTGCGCCGTGTTGAGGTGGTGGTGGTGGCGCCGTGTTGATGGTGGTGGTGGCGCCGGTGTTGAGTGGTGGTGGTGGCGCCGGTGTTGAGTGGTGGTGGTGGCGCCGGTGTTGAGTGGTGGTGGTGGCGCCGGTGTTGAGTGGTGGTGGTGGCGCCGGTGTTGAGTGGTGGTGGTGGCGCCGGTGTTGAGTGGTGGTGGTGGCGCCGGTGTTGAGTGGTGGTGGTGGCGCCGGTGTTGAGTGGTGGTGTGCCCGTGTGAGGGTGGTGGGGCGCCGTGTTGAGTGTGGTGGTGGCGCCGGTGTTGAGTGGTGGTGGTGGCGCCGGTGTTGAGTGGTGGTGGTGGCGCCGGTGTTGAGTGGTGGTGGTGGCGCCGGTGTTGAGTGGTGGTTGGTGGCGCCGGTGAGAGTGGGTGTGGTGGCGCCGGTTGTTGAGGTGGTGTGGTTGCGCCGGTGTTGCGTGGTGGTGGTGGCGCCGGTGTTGAGTGAGTGGTGGATGGCGCCGGTGTTGAGTGGTGGTGGTGGCGCCGGTGTTGAGTGGTGGTGGTGGCGCCGGTGTTGAGTGGTGGTGGTGGCGCCGGTGTTGAGTGGTGGTGGTGGCGCCGGTGTTGAGTGGTGGTTGGTGGGAGGGGAAGAAGTGGTCAACATAGCGATGGCCTCTAAGCTGCCAGTGGTAATGTGGGTGTTGGGTGAGTTATGGGGAGGGAGTGGCCTCTGCTCCCCCACCTTGCTAACACCCATACATTACTACATTAATAATTACTTTCCCTGACCAACACTCACACAACTGCTTATACACTCATAATCCTGCCCTGTAATACTCACATAATTATTTTTTGATTATGTGGGATAAAATTGTTTTTATATGATAAGTAGTTAACTTGTGTTTCTTGTAAGTCTAAATTAAGATTTAAGATCCCTTAGTGGGGGGGGGGGGTGGGGAGACCGGTTATATATAAATATATATTATATATATCTATATATATATATATATATTTATATATATATATAATATATTTATATATATATAAATATATATAATAAATATATATATATATATATATATATATATCTATATCTCTCTATAATTATGGATGAGGGCCCACACTAGCCACATACATGCAACACTAGAAACACTCGTTAAAAAACCACAACACAGAACTACCAACACTATATTAAACAATGACTTGAGAAATTGTTACTTTTCCTGTCTTACATTTTATTAACTTTTTTCACTAAGGTGTTGTCTGAGGAGGTAGATCAAGGTAATGAAATATATATTGTGTATATGGACTCAGATGCTTTTGACAGGTCCCACATCAGAGACTATTGAGAAAATTTAAGACACACGGAATACGAGGCGAATTTTTTCCTGGTGAGGCATGGCTGACAAATAGGCAGCAGAGAGTTTTGCCTAAATGGGGAGAAATCAGAATGGGAGCACGTCACAAGTGGTGTTCCCTCAAAGGGTCAGTGTGGGCCCGTTGTTGTTCCCAATTATATAAACGACATAAAAGGGTAATAAATAGACGACCTAAGTCGAATTTGTTTGATGACAACAAAACAGGCTTACAGGTGTGATTAGACATGACCTAGCCTTGTTCAAGTAGAGCTGATGACGTACTCTTCTTAAGTGTGACTTGACCTGACCTAGGTGGGTCACCGGTTGAAGCCAGAGGTATTTGGCCGGCCTCGCATGGCCAGTAGGCCTACTGCATGTTCCCTTCTTCTTTGGTTCTTAGTCATATATCTTAAATCTTTTAAGAAGTGGAGGGTAAGCCAGTGGAAGGCCCTCGGTCAGATGACCAAAAGCTACAAAGGCTAGCTGGTCATATACCTAAAGACCCACTTTAGGAAACACTTATCTTGTTTCTGACAAACCTGACCTACACATACCGCGTTAAAATTACTTATCAAGACTTTAACATACCAGCACTAACAATACCAGCACTTAACCATACCAGCACTTAACATACCAGCACTTAACAATACCGGGCAACTTAACAACACCATTACTTAACAAATACAGTACTTAACAATACCAGTACTACAATACCTGCACTTAAAATTACCAGCACTTAACAATACCAGCACTTAACAATACCGCACAAACAATCACCAGCACTGAACAATACAGCACTTAACAATACCAGCACTCAAAACAATACCAGCACTTAACCAATACTCAGCACTTAACAATACCAGCATCTTAACAACCAGCACTTAACAATTCCAGCACTTAACAATACAGTACTTAACAATACCAGCACCTTAACAATACCAGCACTTAACAATACCAGCACTTAACAATAACCAGTACTTAACAATACCACACTTAACAATACCATCACTAACAATACCAGCACTTAACAACACCAGCACTTAACATACCAGAAACTTATCAATACCAGCACTTATACATATACCAGCACTTAACAATACCAGCACTTAACAATACCAGCACTTACAATACCACACTTAAACCAATACCAGCATTAACAATAACCAGACCTTAACAATACCAGCACTTAACAATACCAGTACTTTAACAATACCAGCACTTGTGAACAATACCAGCACTTTAACAAACCAGCACTTAACAAATACCAGCACTTAACATCCCAGCACTTAAAACACCTGCACTTAACAATTACCAGCACTTAACAATAACAGCACTTAACATACCACACTTAACAATACCAGCACTTAAACAATACCCAGCACTAACATACCAGCACTTAAAAATACCACACTTACAATACCACGCTTAACAATACCAGCACTTTAACAATACCAGCAACTTAACAATACCAGTGCTTAACAATACCAGCACTTAACAATACCAGCCACTTAACAACACCACACTTAACAAAAACCAGCACTAAAAATACAAGCGCTTACAAAACGCACTTTTTCACGAATACCAGCAACTTAAGCAATACCAGCACTAACAAATCAGCACTTACAATATCAGCACTTAACATACCACACTTACAATACCAGCCCTTAACAATACCAGCACTTAACAAACCCGCACTTAACATACCAGCACATAACAATACCAGCACCTAACAAAACCAGCCCGTAACAATACCAGCACTTGAACAAACCAGCACTTAACAATACCAGCACTTAACAATACCAGCAATCACATAACTACCACTTAATCAATACCAGCAACTTAACAATACCAGCACCTAACAATATCAGCACTTAACAATACCAGCACTTAACAATACCGCACTTAACAAAACCAGCACTTAACAATACCAGTAACTTAAACAATACCACACTTAAATACAAGCACATAACAATAAAGCACTTAACAAAACCAGCACTAACAATACCAGCACTTAACATACCAGCATTTAACACTACCAAGCACTTAACAATATCCAGCACTTAACTTTACAGCACTTACAATACCAGCACTATAACAATACCAGCACTTAACAATAACCAGCGCTTAACAATACCATCACTTAACAATACCACACTTATAACAATACCAGCACTAACCAATGCCACCTTAATAACCAGCACTTAACAATACAGCACTATCAATACCAGCCACTTAACAAGACCAGCCACTTAACAATCACCAGCACTTTAAACAATACCAGCACTTAACAACACCAGCACTTAACAATACCAGCACTTAGCAATACCACACAACAATACAGCACTTAACTATACCAGCACTTAACAATACCCAGCACTTAACAATACCAGCACACAACAATTTCAGCCACTTAACACTACCAGCACTTAACAATAACAGCACATAACAATACCAGCACTTAACAATACCACAAACTTAACAATACCAGCACTTAACATCCAGCACTTAACAATATCACACTTAACAATACCAGCACTTAACAATACCAGCACATAACAATACAGCACTAACCATATCAGCACTTAACAATACCACACTTAACAATGCCAGCACTTAATACCATCGCATACAATACCAGCACTTAACAATACCAGCCACTTAACAATACAAGCACTTAACAATACCACACTTAACAATACCAGCACTTACAAACCAACACTCTTTTAACACAACATGCAGTGCCAACACTTCCTAACACAACATGGCAGTGCCAACACTCCTAACACAACATGGCAAGTGCCAACCACTTCCTAACACTTGAAACCAGTGCAACAACATCCTAACACAACATGACAGTGCCAACACTCTAACACAATATGACAGTGCCACACTTCCTAACACAACATGACAGTGCCACCACTTTCCTTACAACATGGCAAGTGCCAACACTTCCTAACAAACATGACAGTGCCCACACATTTCCTATCACAACATGACAGTGCAAACACTTCCTAACACAACAAGGCAGTGCCAACACTTCCTAACACAACATGAATAGTGCCAACATCCCCTTTTCTAACACAACATGGCGGTGCCAACACTTCCTAACACAAACATGCGTTGCCCCAAACACTTCTTAATACAACCATACAGTGCCAAAACTTCCTAACACAACATGACAGTGCCAACACTTCCTAACACAACTGACAGTGCCAACACTTCCTAACACAACATGCCAATGCCAACACTTCCCTAACACTACATGACAGTGCCAACACTTCCTAACACAACATGACAGTGCCAATACTTCCTTAACACAACATGACAGTGCCAACACTTTTCCTTAATACAACATGCCAGTGCCAACACTTCCTACACAACATGACGTGCCAACACTTCTTAAGAACACAACATGACAGTGCCAACACATACAACATAACATGACAGAGCCAACACTTCCCAACACAACATGACAGTGCCCAAGCACGTTTCCCTAACACAACATGGCAGTGCCAACACTTCAAACACACATGACAGTGCCAACACTTGCGAACACAACATGACAGTGCCAACGCCTTCCTAACACAACATGGCAGTGCCAACACTTCCTAACACAAACATGGCGGTGCCAACACTTCTGAACACAACATGGTAGTGCCAACACATTCCAACACAACATGACAGTGGCCAACACTTCTTAACACAACATACAGTGCCAACACTTCCTAACACAACCATGGCGGTGCCAACACTTCTTAACACAACATGACAGTGTCAAACACTTCTCTAACACAACATGGCAGTGGCCAACACTTCTTAACACACATGACAGTGGCCCCCCAACCCAAAAAAACACTTAATAACACAACATGGCAGCGCAGACACTTCCTAACACATCATGGCAGTGCCACACTTCCTAACACAACATGACAGTGCCAACACATCCTAACACAGTCATGACAGTGCCAACACTTCATAACACAACATGGCAGTGGCCAACACATCCTAACAAAACATGACAGTGCCAAGACTTCCTAACACAACATGAACCATGCCACATTCTTAACACACCATGCCCAGTGCCAACACTTCCTAACACAACATGGCAGTGCCAACACTTCCTAACACACCATGGGCAGTGCAACACATCTTAACACCGCATGACAGATGCCAACACTTCCTAAGACAACATTACAGTGCCAACACTTCCTAACACAACATGGCATGCCATCACTTCCTAAAAAAACATGGCATGCCAACACGTCCTAACACAACATGGCGGTTGCCAACACTTCTTGTAAAACAACATGACAGTGCCAAAACTTCTTAATCACAACCTGACAATTGCCACACTTTTCTTAACACAACATGACAGTGCCAAACACTTCCTACAGTACCTACAGTGCCAACACTTCCTAACACTACATGACAGGGCCACCCCATCCTAACACAACAAGGCGGTGCAACACTTCTTAACACAACATTACAGTGCCACACTTCTTAACACAACTGACAGTGCCAACACTTCCTACAGTACATGGCAGTGCCAACACTATCCTAACCCAACATGACAGTGCCAACACATCCTCACCCACATTTTGGCAGTGCTACACTTCCTAACACAACATGACAGAGCCGCACACTTCCTAACACAACATGGCAGTGCCAACACTTCCTAACACACCATGACAAGTGCCAACACTTTCCTAACACAACATGCCAGTGCCAACACTTCCTAACACAACAGGGCATGCCAACACTTCCTAACACAACCATACAGTGCCAACACTTCCTAACACAACATGACAGTGCCAACAATTTCGAACACAACAAAACAGTGCCAACACATCCTAACACACATGGCAGTGCCAACACTTCCTAACAGCAAGAACAGTGCCAACACTTACGATCACAACATGACAGTGCAAAACTTCCTAACCCAACATGGCAGTGCCAACACGTCTTAACACACATGGCAGTGCCAAAAACTTCCTAACACAACATGGCAGTGCCAACAACTTCTTAACACAACATGGCAGTGCCAACACTTTCTTAACACAACATGGCATTGCAACACCTACCAAACACCAACATGGCAGTGCCAGCAATTCCACCACAACAGCAGTGCCAACACTTTCGAACACAACACGACTGTGCCAACACTTTGCTAACACAACATGCAGTGCCAACACTTCTTAACACAACATGCAGAGCCAAAATTTTCAAACACAACATGGCAGTGCCAACACTTCTTAACACAACATGCAGTGCCAACACTCTTAACACAAAATGGCAGTGCCAACACCCTCCCAACACAACCATGGCAGTGGCCTACACCTCCCCAACACAACATGGCAGTGCCAACACTTCCTAGCAAACATGACAGTGCCAACACTTTCGAACACACATGGACAGTTGCAAATACTTCCATAACACAACAGGGCATACCAACACATCCCAACACAACATGGCTGTGCCCAACACTTCCCTAACAACATGACAGTGCCAAACACTTTCGAACACAACATGACAGGCCAATACTTCCAAACACAACATGGCATCCAACACCTCCCAACACAACATGGCAGTGCCAACACTTCTAACACAACATGGCAGTGCCAACACCTCCCAACACAACATGGGCATTGCCAACCACTTCTTAACGCAACAGGCAGTGCCAACTCCTCCAACACAACATGCAGTGCTAAAACTTCCTATCACAACATGACAGTGCCAACACTTCCTAACAACATGACAGTGCCAACACTTTCGAACACAACTACAGTGCCAATACATCCTAACACAAATGGCAGTGCCAACACCTCCCAACACAACATGCAGTGCCACACTTACTTAACACATTGAATGCAGTGCAACACCTCCCAACTCAACATGGCAGTGCCCACACTTCCTAGCACAACATGACAGTGCCAACACTTCCTAACAACAGGACAGTGCCCACACTTTCGAACACAACAAGACCCAGTGTCCAATACTTCCTAACAGCAACAAGGCAGTGCCAACACTCTCCCAAACACAACATGGCAGTGCCAACACGTTCTAGCACAACTGACAGTGCCAACCCTTCCTACAACATTACAGCAGGGGGGGGGGGGGGGGGGATAAAAAAAAACAAAAAAAAAATGGGGGGGGGGGGGGGGGGGGGGGTTTATAAAACTATGAGAACAATAATGGAAAGTGCCAATTAGTAACATTAAAAAAAAATGTCAGTGCACACTTCCTAACAACTTGAAAGTGCCAACCACTTTCGAACACAAACATGACAGGCAAACACTTTCACTAACACAGGACAGTGCCAACACTTTCGAACACAACATGACAGTGCCAATACTCTATCACAACATGGCAGTGCCAACACTGCACAACACAGCATGACAGTGCCAACCCTTTTTTAACATCGTTTCACTTCCAACACTGATCACACACGCCAACACTGACACGCAGCAACCAACACCTGACACACAGTACTACACAGACACCCACACTACCAACACCTGACACACAGTACCACACATGACACACACTACCAACTTCTGACACACCTACCAACACCTGACACACAACTACCAACACCTGACACACACACACGACCAACACCTGACACACGTACCTAACACCTGACACACACTTCCCAACACCTACCACACACAACCAACACCTGACGCACCTACACACCTGACACACACTACCTACACATGGCACACCAGTACGAACACCTGACACACACTGTCATCACCTGACTTCAACACACGACCAGCACCTGACACACACACTCTACCAACACCTGACACACACTGTCAACACCTGACACACACACTACCAACACCTGACACACACACTACCAACACCTGACACAATACCAACACTTGACGCACACTACCTCAACATCTTGACACACACCGCCAACACTTGAACACACACAACCAACATCTGACAACACTCCAACACCTTACATCACTACAACGCCAGACACACTGCCAACACCTGACAGACCCTAACAACACCTGGACACAACACTACTACCAACACCTGACACACTCACCAACACCTGACACATACGACCAACACCTGACCACATCACTACTAACACATGACAAATACTACCAACACCTGACACACACTACCAACACCTGGCAGACATTACCAACACCTGACACACACTACCAACACCTAAACCAAGACCCTAACAACACCTGACACACACTACCAAACCTGACACACTCTACAACCCTGACACCTACTACCACACCTGCCACGCACCTACAAACACATGACACATAACTACCAACTCTTACACACACTACCACACCTGGCAGACATTGCCAAACACATGGCACATGCTGTACACTCACCCCCCCCACACTCACACACACACGCAAACACACACACACCCGCACACGCAATACCACACACACATAACACACTCACACAACACCACACACACGCACACACACACACACACACACACACAATACACATCAACACACACACACACGCACACACACACACACACCCGACACACACAACACACACACACTCAACACAACACACAACACACACACAACCACACACACACACACACACACACACACCACACACAACAACACACACACACACACACACACACGCACAACACCCACACCACACACCCACACCACAACACACACACAACACACACACACAACACACACACACAACACACACACACACACACACACACACACACACACACACTCCACACACACACACACACACAACACACACACACCACACACACACACACACACACACACACACAACACACACACTCACACACTACACACACACACACACACACACACACACACACGTGTCAAAAGCTTAGATTCCCCTGAGTCCAGTGACCAGCCTCTTCCCGCTACAGGAACAATAACTCGTTTCTCAATGTTAATCCCCTTGACCTCCAGAGGGTCACAGAGGTCAGTCACCCATTTGTCCTCCTCTGCGACTCAGTTCACTCAAGTGTCGGCTCACTGTGTCAGGGAAATTAGCCCAATTGTGTTAATTCTCACACCATAAGTGAGCAGAAGACTTTGACCGGCTCTCTGACGTATAATACTGACACAACATATAGACATACTACACTTTTTTCTGCTGTTAAATTATGTATTTTAGACGAAATTAAAAGAAAATAAAGTAAGAGATTATTAGGTGTCTCGTCGTTCGGTCGTGCTCACTCAGCTCACACCTCAGCTCCGAGATCGAATCTCAGTACGCTGGAACATTACGACGTGTTTCGTTAAGACACTGGTCTGTTCACCCGCCAGTAACCTGTGTTTAGTGGACTGTTGTTGGTGGCATCCTGTGTTAGTGGACTGTTGTTGGTGGCATCCTGTGTTAGGGACTGTGGTTGGTGCATCATGTGTTTAGTGGACTGTGTTGGTGGCATCATGTTGTAAGTGGACTGTTGTTGTGCATCCTGTGTTTAGTGACTGTTGTTGTGGCATCCTGTGTGTTAGTGGACTGGTTGTTGGTGCATCCCTGGTTAGTGGACTTTTTGGTGGCATCCTGTGTGTTAGGGACTGTTTGTTGGTGGCATCCTGTGTTAGTGACTGTTGTTTGGTGCATTATCCAGTGTGTTAGTGACTGTTGTGTGGCATCCTGTGTTGTTTGTGGGACTGTTTTGTTGGTGGCATCATGTGTGTTATGACTGTTTGTTGGTGGCATCAAGTTGTGTTTAAGGACTGTATTGTGGCATCATGTGTGTTAGTGGACTGTTGTTGGTGGCATCCTGTGTGTTAGTGGACTGTTGTTGGTGGCATCCTGTGTGTTAGTGGACTGTTGTTGGTGGCATCATGTGTGTTAGTGGACTGTTGTTGGTGGCATCCTGTGTGTTAGTGGACTGTTGTTGGTGGCATCCTGTTATTAGTGACTGTTGTTGTGGCATCCTGTGTGTTGTGACTGTTTGTTGTGGCATCCTGTGTGGTAGTGGCTGATGTTGGTGCTCCTGTGTGTTAGTGACTGTTGTTGGTGGCATCCTGTGTGTTAGTGGACTGTTGTTGGTGGCATCCTGTGTGTTAGTGGACTGTTTGTGGGGCATCCTGGTGGTAGTGGACTGTTGTGTGTGCATCCTGTGTGTTAGGACTGTTGTTGGTGACATCCTGTGTGTTAGTGGACTGTTGTTGGTGGCATCCTGTGTGGTAGTGACTGTGTTGGTGGCAATCCTGTGTGTTAGTGGACTGTTTGTTGTGGCGATCATGTGTGTTAGTGGATTGTTGTTGGGGCATCCGGTGTGTTTTAGTGGACTGTTGTTTGGTGGCATCCTGTGTGTTAGTGACGGTTTGTTGGTGGCATCCTGAGTGTTATGGCGTTGTTGGTGCCTCCTGTGTGTTAGTGGACTGTTGTTGGTGGCCATCCTGTGTGTTAGTGACTGTTGTGTGTGGCATCCGTGTTTAGTGGACTGTTTGTGTGTGGCATCCGTGTTGTTAGTGGACGTTGTTTGTGGCATCCTTTGGTTTAAGTGTACTGTTTGGTGGCATCCTTTGTAGTGGACTGGTGTATGTGGCATCCGGGTGGTTAGTGGACGGGTGTGGTGCATCCTGGGTGGTTAGTGGAACTGTGTTTGTGGCATCCTGGGTGTTAGTGGACTGGGTTAGTGGCATCCTGGGTTGTATGGACTGTGTGGGTGACATCCTGGTGTTATGGACTGTGTATGTGGCATCCTGGTGTTTAGTGGACTGGTGTGGGTGACATCCTGGTGTTAGTGGACGGTGTGGTTGCATCCTGGTGGTTAGTTGAAGTGTGGGTCCATCCCTGGGGGTTAGTGGACTGTGTGGTGGCATCCCCGGGAGTTAGTGGCTATTATGGGTGGCATACTGGGTGTTTAGTGGATGGTGCGGGTCACATCCCCGTGCTAGTGGACTGGTGTGGGTCAATTCCTGGTGTTAGTGACTGGTGGTGGGGTCACATCCTGGGTGTTAGTGGACTGGTGTGGGACACCTGTGTTATGACTGGTGTGGGTCACATCCTGGGTGTTAGTGGACTGGTGTGGGTCACATCCTGGGGTGTTAGTGACGTGTGGGTCATCCTGGGTGTTAGTGGACTGGTGTTAGGGGGTCACATCCTGGTGTTATGGATTGGGTGTCACATCCTGTGTTATGGACTGGTGTGGGTCACATCCTGTGTTAGTGGACTGGTGTGAGTCACCTCCTGGTGTTAGTGGATGGTGTGGGTCACATCCTGGGTGTTAGTGACTAGTGTGATCACATCTGGTTTAGTGGACTGGTGTGGTCACATCCTGGTGTTAGTGAAATACAACGACTGATTGGGTCACATCCTGGTGTTAATGGACTGGTGTGGGTCAATCCTGGTGTTAGTGATTGGTGTGGTCACATCAGTGGGTGTTAGTGGACTGGTGTTGGGTCAATCCTGCATGTTAGGGACTGTGTGGGTCCCACATCCTGGGGTTTAGTGGACTGGGTGGGTCCACACCTGCCGTGTTAGTGGACTGGTGTGGTTCCCATCCCTGGTGTTAGTGGACTGGTGGTCACATCCTTGGTGCTAGTGGACTGGTGTGGGTCAATCCTGGTGTCAGGGACTGGTGTGGGTCACATCCTGGGTGTTAGTGACTGGTGTGAGTCACAACTGTGTTTAGTGTACTGGTGTGGGTCGCATCCTGGTGTTATGTGGACTGGTGGGGTGTCATCCTGGTGTTATTTAGTGACTGTGTATGCATCCTGTGGTTAGTGGACGGGTGTGGGTGACATACGGGTGTAAGTGGACTGGTGTATGTGGCATCCCTGGTGTTTGTGGACTGGTGTGGTTGCATCCGGTGTTAAGTTGACTGGTGTGGGTCACATCCTGGTGTAGTGGACTGGTGTCGTGCTCCTGTGTTAAGTGGACTATTATGGGTGGCAACTGGTGTAAGTGGAATTGGTGGCGGTCACATCCCGGGCTAGGGGGGAGGTGGGGTGTTGTTTTTTTTGGTGGGGTCACATCCTGGTGTTAGTGACTGGTGTGGTCACATCTGGTGTAGTGAACTGGTGTGGTCATCCGGGTGTTATGGACTGGTGTGGGTCCACTTCCTGTGTGAGTGGACTGGTGTGGGTCACATCCAGGTGTTAGGGGGACTGGTGGTCATCCTGGGTGTTAGTGGACTGTGTTGGTCACTTCCTGGGTTAGTGGTTGGGTGTCACATCCTGGGTGTTAGTGGACAGGTGTGGTCACACCTGGGTTTTAGTGACTGGTGTGAGTCCACATCCTGGGTGTTAGTGGACTGGTGTGGGTCCATCCTGGGTGTTAGTGACTATGTGGAGTCACATCCTGTGTTATGACTGGTGTGGGTACATCTGGTGTTAGTGGACTGATGTGGTCACATCCTGGGTGTTAATGGACTGGTGTGGGTCAAATCCTGGGTGTTAGTGGATTGTGTGGTCACTTCATGGGTGTTTAGTGGACTGGTGTGGGGTCACATCCTGCATGTTAGTGGACTGGTGTGGGTCACATCCTGGGGTGTTTATGACTGGTGTGGGTAACATCTGCGTGTTAGTGGGACTGGTGGTGTTCACATCCGGGTGTTAGTGACTTGTTGGGGTCACAACCTTGGTGCTATGACGGGTGGTGGGTCACATCCTGGGTGTCAGTGACTGGTGTGGGTCACATCCTGGGTGTTAGTGGACTGTGTGGTCACATCCAGGGTGTTATGACTGGTGGGGTCGCATCCTTGGGTGTTCGTGACTGGTGTGGGTCACATCCTGCGTGTTAGTGGACTGGTGAGGGTCTCATCCTGGGTGTTAGTGGACTGGTGTGGATCACTTCATGGTGTTAGTGACTGGGTGTGGATCACATCATGTGTTTAGTGGACTGGTGTGAGTCAAATCCTGGGTGTTTAGTGGACTGGTGTGGGTCACATCCTGGTGTTAGTGACTGATGTGGGTCACATCCTGGTGTTTAGTGTACTGTGTGGGTCACATAACAAATTTTGTTGAAATTAAGAAAAGTTTTGAGATGAGATACCAATTAAGGAAGCCTAGAAACAAATGGTTTGTCAGTTAAAAATAGGAGAGGACAGTTTATTAAATTGGGAAGTTAGAGGTTTTGGAAGATGAGGGAATATTTTGAGGATTAGTTAAATGTTGATGAAGATAGGGAAGCTGTGATTTCGTGTATAGCGCAAGGAGGAATAACATCTTGTAGAGTGAGGAAACCAGTTGTAGTGTGGGGAAGTTCGTGAGGCAGTAGGTAAAAATGAAAGGGGTAAGAGCGGATTGATGGATAAAGATAGAAATGTTAAAAGCCAGGTGGGGATATAGTTTTTGGAGTGGTTTGGAGCAATTATTTAATAAATTTAGGAAGAGGGTAAGGTACCTAGGATTGGCAAGAGCATGCATAGTTTTCCTTTGTTATAAAGGCAAAGGATAAAAGAGAGTGCAAAAATTATAGGGGGATAAGTCTGTTGAGTATACCGGGTAAAGTTATGGTAAGAGTTATTATTGAAGAAATAAAGAGAAACGGAGAATAGGATTAGCAGATGAACCCAAGGAGCTTTAGGAAAGGTAGGGGTTGTGTGACCAGTAGTTATACAGTGAAACATATAAGTGAACAGTATTTAGATAAGGCTAAAGAGGTTCTTTGTGGCATTTATAAGATTTGGAAAAGGCGGATGACAGGGTTGATAGGGGGTCAATGTGGCAGAATGGTTGCAGTGCCTGGTTAGGAGGTATGTTACTGAAAGCAGTGAAGAGTTTTTTACGAGGCATAGTGAGTCAAGTGTTTAGATGTGTCCGAAAGAAGGGAAATTATTTCCCAGTAAAAGTAGGCTTAACAAGGATGTGTATGTCACCGTGGTTGTTTATATATTTATAGATGGGTTGTAAGAGAAGTAAATGCAGGGTCTTGGCAAGAGGCGTGGAGTAAAAGAGGAAAAGAATCACACATAAAGTGGAGTGGTCACAGTTTGCTCTTGCTGATGACACTTTCTCTTGGAGATTCTGAAGAGAAGTTGCAGAGATTGTGATGAATTTGGTAGTGTGTGCAAAAAGAAGAAAAAATTGAAAGTGAATACAGGAAAGAGTAAGGTTTATGAGGATAACAAAAATATTAGGTATGAAAGATTGGATATCAGATTGAGGGAGACAGTATGAGAGTGTGAATGATATTAATATTTGGAGTGGAACGTTTCAGCTTCGGATGGGTCTATGAAAGATGAAGGTGAATCATAGAATTGATAGGGAAAAGGGTGAGGTGGTGCACTTAGGAGTCTGTGGAGACAAAGAACTTGGTCCTTGAGGCAAAGAGGGAATGTATAAGAGTAATAAGTTTTTTTACCAACGCTCTTATATGGGTGTAAGCAGGGTAATGATGTTTGCAGCGAGGAGAAGGCTGGAGGCAGTGGAGATGTCATGACTGAGGGCAATGTGTGGTGGAATATAATCAAGAGAATTCGTAGTTTGGAAGTTTAGGAGATGTGCGGGATTACCAAAACTTTGTCCAGAGGCTGAGGAAGGGTTTTTGAGGGGGTTCGGACATGTAGGAGAGAATGGAGCGAAACAGAATGCCTCAAGATTGTATCAGTTTGTAGTGAAGGAAGCCGGTAGGGGTCGGCCTAGGAAAGTGTGGAGGGAGGGGGTAAAGGAGGTTTGTGTGGCGAGGGGCTTGGACTTCCAGCAGCATGCCGTGAGCGTGGTTTGATAGGAGTGAAATGGAGACGAATGGGTTTTTAATACTTGAATGTGCTGTTGGAGTGTGACAAAGTAACATTTATAAGGGGTTCAGGAAACCGGCGGCCGGACTTGATCCTGGAGATGGGAAGTACAGTGCCTGCACTCTGAAGGAGGGGTGTTAATGTTTCAGTTTTAAAAACTGTAAGTGTAAAGCACCCTTCTGGCAAGACAGTGATGGAGTGAATGATGTGAAAGTTTTTTCTTTTTCGGGTCACCCTGCCTTGGTGGGAATCGCATGTGATAATAAAAAAAATAAAATTATATATATATATATATATATATATATATATATATAATAGATATATAAATATATTATATATATATATATATATATATATAATATATATAAAAAAAAAAAAAAAAATAAAAAATATATATATATATATATATAAATTTATTAATATATATATATATATATATATAAATATCCTGAGCTTGAGGATGGCCTTACCCCCCCCCCTAGCGTATGTATACATGTTTAGGCATGAATTTCGAGAATATCGGCTTCACAAACCTGTATTTTCTCTCTGTTGTAATTTTTATTAAGAGTTAGAATGTTTGCAAGAGTTGGTGATACAGCAGTTCAGAACCGATTTAATTTAGTTGTCCATTTTACTTGAAACATAAGAAGAAGTAGCACTGCAGCAGGCCTACTGCCCAGCGAGAATGCAGCTATTGAATGAGTGATGGAGACTCTTTCTTCCTCATCTGGTCACTTTAAACAGAAAATACCATGTGTTATCAAAAATAGCAAATTAAAAGCACCTGGAGTTAGACAAAAGTGGGAAAATAGAATGACAGGTCACAATAGAAGGTGACAATGTTACGTGGATTGTTCAGACGAATCCAATAACAGTCGTTGGAAAGTCAGCTTCGGGCACAGCAGCTAGACCCAGCCAAGCTAACTTCTTTTAAATTATAGAGTAAATTACGACAGATGGTTGAGGATTTAGAAAGTATCATGTTAGTACTCAAAGTTAGCGGCTCTTCTCCCCAGTACACACACGTGTAGACGATATCTCTCTTCCTTCATGTTAGTACTCAAGGCTATGGTATCTTCTCCCCAGTACACACACGTGTGGACGATATCTCTCTTCTTCATGACAGGCTGGAAAGCTGAAATTGTCTGCCATTAGTCAAGCGTGGGAGTTTCCTGGCCGCCTGCTGGTGGTCAACCGAGCCCTGTTTAATCCTCGCCCCTCTCGGGCGCACGTGTTAAGTGGTGGTGGTGGCGCCGGTGTTGAGTGGTGGTGGTGGCGCCGGTGTTGAGTGGTGGTGGTGGCGCCGGTGTTGAGTGGTTGTGGGTGCGCCGGTGTTGAGTGGTGTGTGGCGCCCGTGTTTGGTGGTGGGTGCGCCGTGTTGAGGTGGTGGTGGTGGCGCCGTGTTGATGGTGGTGTGCGCCGTGTTGAGTGGTGGTGGTGGCGCCGGTGTTGAGTGGTGGTGGTGGCGCCGGTGTTGAGTGGTGGTGGTGGCGCCGGTGTTGAGTGGTGGTGGTGGCGCCGGTGTTGAGTGGTGGTGGTGGCGCCGGTGTTGAGTGGTGGTGGTGGCGCCGGTGTTGAGTGGTGGTGGTGGCGCCGGTGTTGAGTGGTGGTGTGCCCGTGTGAGGGTGGTGGGGCGCCGTGTTGAGTGTGGTGGTGGCGCCGGTGTTGAGTGGTGGTGGTGGCGCCGGTGTTGAGTGGTGGTGGTGGCGCCGGTGTTGAGTGGTGGTGGTGGCGCCGGTGTTGAGTGGTGGTGGTGGCGCCGGTGAGAGTGGGTGTGGTGGCGCCGGTTGTTGAGGTGGTGTGGTTGCGCCGGTGTTGCGTGGTGGTGGTGGCGCCGGTGTTGAGTGAGTGGTGGATGGCGCCGGTGTTGAGTGGTGGTGGTGGCGCCGGTGTTGAGTGGTGGTGGTGGCGCCGGTGTTGAGTGGTGGTGGTGGCGCCGGTGTTGAGTGGTGGTGGTGGCGCCGGTGTTGAGTGGTGGTGGTGGGAGGGGAAGAAGTGGTCAACATAGCGATGGCCTCTAAGACTGCCAGTGGTAATGTGGGTGTTGGGTGAGTTATGGGGAGGGAGTGGCCTCTGCTCCCCCACCTTGCTAACACCCATACATTACTACATTAATAATTACTTTCCCTGACCAACACTCACACAACTGCTTATACACTCATAATCCTGCCCTGTAATACTCACATAATTATTTTTTGATTATGTGGGATAAAATTGTTTTTATATGATAAGTAGTTAACTTGTGTTTCTTGTAAGTCTAAATTAAGATTTAAGATCCCTTAGTGGGGGGGGGGGGTGGGGAGACCGGTTATATATAAATATATATTATATATATCTATATATATATATATATATTTATATATATATATAATATATTTATATATATATAAATATATATAATAAATATATATATATATATATATATATATATCTATATCTCTCTATAATTATGGATGAGGGCCCACACTAGCCACATACATGCAACACTAGAAACACTCGTTAAAAAACCACAACACAGAACTACCAACACTATATTAAACAATGACTTGAGAAATTGTTACTTTTCCTGTCTTACATTTTATTAACTTTTTTCACTAAGGTGTTGTCTGAGGAGGTAGATCAAGGTAATGAAATATATATTGTGTATATGGACTCAGATGCTTTTGACAGGTCCCACATCAGAGACTATTGAGAAAATTTAAGACACACGGAATACGAGGCGAATTTTTTCCTGGTGAGGCATGGCTGACAAATAGGCAGCAGAGAGTTTTGCCTAAATGGGGAGAAATCAGAATGGGAGCACGTCACAAGTGGTGTTCCCTCAAAGGGTCAGTGTGGGCCCGTTGTTGTTCCCAATTATATAAACGACATAAAAGGGTAATAAATAGACGACCTAAGTCGAATTTGTTTGATGACAACAAAACAGGCTTACAGGTGTGATTAGACATGACCTAGCCTTGTTCAAGTAGAGCTGATGACGTACTCTTCTTAAGTGTGACTTGACCTGACCTAGGTGGGTCACCGGTTGAAGCCAGAGGTATTTGGCCGGCCTCGCATGGCCAGTAGGCCTACTGCATGTTCCCTTCTTCTTTGGTTCTTAGTCATATATCTTAAATCTTTTAAGAAGTGGAGGGTAAGCCAGTGGAAGGCCCTCGGTCAGATGACCAAAAGCTACAAAGGCTAGCTGGTCATATACCTAAAGACCCACTTTAGGAAACACTTATCTTGTTTCTGACAAACCTGACCTACACATACCGCGTTAAAATTACTTATCAAGACTTTAACATACCAGCACTAACAATACCAGCACTTAACCATACCAGCACTTAACATACCAGCACTTAACAATACCGGGCAACTTAACAACACCATTACTTAACAAATACAGTACTTAACAATACCAGTACTACAATACCTGCACTTAAAATTACCAGCACTTAACAATACCAGCACTTAACAATACCGCACAAACAATCACCAGCACTGAACAATACAGCACTTAACAATACCAGCACTCAAAACAATACCAGCACTTAACCAATACTCAGCACTTAACAATACCAGCATCTTAACAACCAGCACTTAACAATTCCAGCACTTAACAATACAGTACTTAACAATACCAGCACCTTAACAATACCAGCACTTAACAATACCAGCACTTAACAATAACCAGTACTTAACAATACCACACTTAACAATACCATCACTAACAATACCAGCACTTAACAACACCAGCACTTAACATACCAGAAACTTATCAATACCAGCACTTATACATATACCAGCACTTAACAATACCAGCACTTAACAATACCAGCACTTACAATACCACACTTAAACCAATACCAGCATTAACAATAACCAGACCTTAACAATACCAGCACTTAACAATACCAGTACTTTAAAACAAGGGGTCGGTCTGGAGTTTTGAGACTCTCTGATAGCGGGTTCTAACCCCACTCGTGGTATGGTAAGGTAGGGTGGCCCGAGAAAAGAAAATCTTTCACCATCGTTCACTCCATCACTGTCTTACCCGAGGAGCAAGTACACTACGGTTATAAAACTGGCACATTAACTCCCGTCCTTCAGAGTGCAGGCACTGTACTTCCCATCTCCTGGTAATTTACACATATGTTACTATGTATGATAGTTTGCGTAACTATATTTATGTATACTAACAACCTGGTTGATCAGACCCTGATCCACCACGAGGCCTGGTCTCAAACCGGGCCGCAGGGGCGTTGACCCCCGAATTTTCTTGCCTTTCTCAAAACACCTATGCAATTCCAGGTATATCCCAGGTATCCCATTAGGGATACCTGGGGTATACCTGGAGAAGGTTTCAGGGGTCAAATCCCCTACGGCTCGGTCTGAGACCAGGCCTGGCGGTGGATCAGGGTCTGATCAACCAGACAGTTACTGCGGCCGTATCTGGAATAGGACATGGAAAGCTACCCCTTAACCATGCAAATAACTTTGTGAACCATCGCCTCTGGAGTCCGGTATCAGAGGCTTCCTAATCTGGAAAGTAATTTCCTGGAATCACAGGCATTAAATCACGTAAGGTAGTAATGAACTTTAGCTTTGAAATCAGGTAGGTTAATAAAGACAAGAGCCGGCATATTCTGGAATCTTGTAAGCAGAGAATTTACGCTGGAATTCTGGATATCAGGAGGTAATAGGTCTGGAACGCGTAACGTAAAGTGGCGGGATGTTCCCTGACAGGGTACAATTTGTCGTGGGTGTGGCGACGCTGATAACACTCCTCTGGTCTGTGTTTACACCACCTGTATCCACTTTCTCTTCCTTGTTCTACTCTCCATGACCACAAGCTCCAGCTCCGGGTCACCAAATAACTAAGACCTGCTTCACAACACACTTGTCCTGTTTCCTGACAAAACTGACCTATTTCAACCTGGCGACATTGCTGACCTGGAGAGTGTACAAAGAACTTTCACGGCACACATAAGTGCAATAAGGCACCTAAAATACTGGGAACGGATGATGGTCCATGATCCATATTCCTTGGAACGCAGGCGAGAGAGATACAAGATAATATACACTTGGAAGTTCCTGGAGGGAATTGTACCAAACCTGCATACACCGAAATTCACTCCCATATGAACGCAAAAGACATGGCAGGAGAACCAAACGAGTACACTGAAGACACACAATAATGTCAGGGGCCCAAGACTGTTCCACTGCCCTCTCCCAGCATACTAAGAGGAGGGGATTACCAATATAACCCCAGGCACTCTTCAAGACCCCTGTTGTCTTCAAGAACCCCCTGGTTGAGTCTTCAAGACCCCTGGCAGTCCTTCAATCCACTGGCTGTCATCAAGACACCCTGGGCTGTCCTTCCAAAGACACCTGGATGTCATCAAGACCCCGGCAGATGTCTTCAAGAACCCATGGCTGACTTTTCAAGACCCCTGGCTGTCCTTTAAGACCCCTGGCGTGACTCAAGACCACAAGTTTCCATCAAGGCCCCTGGCGTCTTCAAGATCCCTACTGCATCAAGACCCCTGGCTGTCTCCAAGACCCCCCCTGGCTGTCTTCAAAGACCCCGGTGCTGTCTTCAAGACCCCCTGTCTGTCTTCAAGACACCCTGACATGTCTTCATAACCTACGAGCTGTCAACAATACCCCAGGGCTAGTCTTCCAAACCCCTTGGCTGTCATCAAGACCAACTGGCTGTCATACCAAGACCCCTGGCTGTCTCAAGTACATGTACATGTACAAGACACATGAACAAGGTATATCAAGTAAACATGTACAAGGTATCCAATACATGTACAAGTATAACAAGTACATGTACAAGAATCCAAGATACATGTACAAGTAAACAAACACGTACCTGACCCAGGTAAACAAGTCCATTACCCGGTAATACAAGTCCTGTACAAGTGTCTACAAGTACGATTACCAGGTATACAAGTCCATGTAACACGGTATACAAGTGTACATTTACAAGGACTACAAGAACATGTCCAAAGGTCACCAAGTACCATGAGCAAGGATACAAGTACATTTACAATGTCTAACTAGAACATGTCCAAGGTTATACAATACATGTACAAGGTAAACAATGACCATGTACCCAAGGTATACAAGACAGGGTACAAATATACAAGTACATGTCACAAGTACAACAAGTAACATGTACAAGGTAAACAATTACATGAACAAGGAATATCAAGATACATGTACACGGTATACAAGAACATGTACAAGGTATACAAGAACAATGTACAAAGAATACCAATTTACCTGTACAAAGTATACAAGTAAAATGTTACAAAGGAAACAAGTACTGTCCAAGTATACAAGTACATGTACAAGGTATACAAGTACAATGTACAAGGTATCGACAAGATACATGTACCCGGGTATACAAGTACAAAGTACCAAGGTCTACAAGAGAACCAGAACAAGGTATACAAAACATGTCCAAGGAATACAAGTACAGATGTACAAGGTATACAAGTACATGTACAGGTATACACGAACACTGAAGCAAGGTAAACAAGTACAAGTACAAGGTAATACAAAACATGTAACAATATACCAGTACATGTACAAGGTACTACAAGTACAATGTACCGGTATACAAGTACTAGTACAAGTATACAAGTACATGTACAAAGTAATACAAGTACATGTACAAAGTCCATACAAGAACATGAACAAGGTATACAAGTACATAATCCAAGGAAATACAAGAACATGTACAAGGTAATACAAGTACCTGAACAAGGTAAACAAGTACATGTACAAGGTATACAAGTACATGTAAAAGTATACAAGAACATTGTACAAGGTATCCAAGTACATGTACAAGGTATACAAGTACATGTACAAGGTATATCAAGTACATGTACAAAGTAATAACAGTACATGTACAAAGTAAACAAGTACATGTACAAATATACAAGTACATTAACAAGTATAACAAGTACATGTACAAGGTATACAATACATGTATAAGGTAAACAAGTACAAGTAACAGTATACAAGTACATGTTACAAAGTATACAATACATGTACACAGTATTCAAGAGTACTGTACAAGGTATACAAGTTACATGTACAAGGAATAACAAGAGTCCATGTACAAGGTATACAAGTACATAACAAGGAAATACAATTACATGTACAAGGTAATACAATTATCATGAACAATATACAATACATGTACAAGGTATACAAGTACATGACAAGTATACAAGTACATGTACAAGGTATACAAGTACATGTACAAAGTATACAAGTACATGTACACAGTATAACCAAGTACATGTACAAGGTATACAAGTACAAGTCACGGTATACCAGTACATTAGTACAAGGAAAAACAAGTACATGTAACCAGGTACAGCAAGTACCAAGTACAAGTATAGAAGTACATTTACAAGGGTAATACAAGTCAATGTCAACGAATACAAGTACATGTACAAGGTATACAGGAACATGTACAATGTATACAAGTACATTACAGAGGTATACCAGTACATGTACAAGGTATACAAAACATTGTACAAGGCATACAAGAACATGAACAGGCATACAAGTACATGTACAAGTTATACAAGACATTACGAGGTATACAATACATGTACAAAAAACAAGTACATGTACAAGAATAACACTACTGTACCTGGTATACAAGTACATGAACCAGATAAACAATACATGTACAAGATAAACAAGTACATGAACAAGAATTCAAGTACATGTACAAATAAACCAATGTACATGTACAAGGTATACAAGTACAATGTACAAGGGTATACAAGTACATGTACCAGATATACAATTATATGTATAAGGTCTACAAGAACATGTACAAGGTATACAATTACATGTACAAGTATACAAGTAAATGTAAATGGTAATCAAGTACATATACACGTATACAATACATTACACGGAATACAATTACCAGTACCAGTATACAAGTACAAGTATAAGGTATACAAGTACATGTAACAAGTTATACTAGTACACACGTCAAGTTATACCAGTACCTGACAAGTACACAAGATACAATGTACAAGGTATACCAGTACATGTTACAAAGGACACAAGTACATATAAAAGGTAATACAATGTACATTAACTAAGGTAACAAGTATCATGTACAAGGAAAACAAGTACAAGCCAAGTGTAACAATACATGTACAAGGTATACAAGTACAAGCACAAGTGTACAAGGAACATGACAAGGTATAACAAGTACATTGTACAAGGTATACAAGTACATGTACAAAGGTGTACAAGTACATGTACAAGGTGTACAAAGTACATGTACAAGTTTATACAATTACATGTAAAAGGTATACAAGTACATGTACAAGTATACACAGTACAGTACAAGGTATACAAGTACAAGTTTTTTAAAATAAAAGCATGGTAAACAAGTACATGTACAAAGTAACAAGTACATGTACAAGTATACAAGTACAGGATATAAAAAGGTAACAAGCACATGTACAAGGTAAACAATGTCACAAGACAAGGTATACAATACATGCACAAGGTATCAAGTACATGTACAAGGTATAGCAAGTACATTGCAGAGTCAATTGTTGCACAGAACCCCAAATGCTCAAAAAGGTGTAGTGGTGCAGTTTTTAAGCAGCCAAAAAGGTCCCGCGAACCCAAAACCTAGTCATTGGGTAGTCTAACATAGCCCCTCCGGATGCAACATCCCGCCATTCCAGGAACAGCAGTTAAAAATTGACCACTGTCTGGAAAATCTTCCAGCTTCCAGCACCCAACATCCTGCTCCTGGGTGGATTCACTTAAGCAGCTAAACTGGGGGAATATTGCAAATAAAATTGTTGCAGTAAATAACACCAGAGCCGCTCTGTGAAAACACCCCACACTCACGACGAGCTTTTTTTAAATCTCTGCACAAATTCATTATTAAAACCCAGCAAATAATAGAGCCTACTAACAGGAGAAAAACACTAGACCCTCAACTTCACTAACACAGATGATCTATAAGAAATGTCAACATATCAAAAACAATATCCCTGCAGATCACAACATAATTAGAGGTGAATCAGTCATGTAAGCGTGGAGCCCCAGACCGACATAATTGAGATTAGTCACGAGGGAAGCATTCACCAAATTCAACTTCAATAACAAAAACATACAGTGGGACCAAGTAAACCAGTCCTAACCGATATAAAGCTGGGGAAGATAAACTACAGCAACACCAAAAAGACCCAACTTTATGGGCCAGAACAATTAACCGGAGGCACTCGATGTATGCACAAGGCATATTCCTCTAGAAAAAAGGAGGAGTAGATGTAAACAGAAAGAGACAGGCGCTTCCCCTTTAGCAGGAGCCGGAAAAGAAATAACAGAGCGGCTAAAAGAGGTCCAATAAATCAAATGCGAAGGGAGAACACTAGGTCCAAGAGAAATTAGCACGCATTCGAACTTAAGCATAAAAGAATCCTTTAGGAGTCAGGAATCGCGGGAAGAACTACAAAAGCCATAAATGAACACGAAATAACCCAACGAATTTCAATCTAACGCCAAAATCAAGAGAAAATTCGAGAACTAACGTATTGGGCCCGCTACTTAAAGACCAAGATGGTCCTACACAGATGTCACAGCAGAAATGAGTTAGCTACTCAGTCCCAATATGACTCAGTTTTTAGCAAGCCGCAAACTCAACTGAGAGTCGAAGATCAAAATTAATTTTTTATGAGAGAGCACAAAATTTGATTAACACAAGCCTATCCGATCGTTATCCTGACGCCAAATGACCTTCGAACAGGCGATAAATGACCTGCCCATGTGCACTCTGCCCCAGGGCCAACAGCAAGGAACTCTGTGTTGTCATCAAGAACTGCAAGAAGCCCCTATCACGAGCCTTTTTCCATCCTATGGTGAGGGAGCATGACACGGGGGTCGTCCCACAGTTACTAAAAACAACGACATAGCCCCACTCCACAAAGGGGGCAGTAAAGCAACAGTCAAAGAACAAACTACAAACACCGAAAGCACTAACATCCCATATAATAAAATCGTTTGAAAGGGTCCTAAAAGCAAGATCCCACCAACGCCTCTCTAGAACCCATCATTACCCAACCCAGTGGCAACATTGGGTTGTTAGAACAGGTCCCCGCTCCTGTCTGTCTCAACGAAAGGATCACTACGACAAGGTCCTAAAATGCACTAGAAGACAAAAGAATGCAGATGTAATATATACAGACCTTTGCAAAAGCCTCGACAAGTGTGACCAGGCGTAATAGCGCACAAAAATCGCGTGTCAAAAGGAATAACAGGAAAGTCGGTCGATGGAATGGCATAGTTTGTTTGAGAGTAATTTCCTCACTAACAAAACACAGAGAGAAGTCGTCAACAGAGTAAAGGGACCGAGGCAGCTAACGGTGACAAGCTCTGTTCCACAAGCCACAGTACTAGTCCCCATCTTGTTCCGATCCAACCTCAAACCGACAAAGACAAGATGCAGCACAGCACAACCGAGGTCTTTCCTTTGAGCAGATGGCACCCGAATCTGCATGACAGTGTCTTCCATTGCAGACACTGCAAAGCTCCAGGCGGACATCAACCAAATCTTTCAAGTGGGCTGGAAGAAAACAATATAAGTACAACGATGAAAAATTTCAATTACACAGAAATGGGAAAACAAGAGAAATTAAATCTTCAACAGAGTACCAAACAAATATCTGGCCAACAAAATAGAGCCGAAACACCAATACGTTCAAAGAACCTGGTAGGTGAATATGTCGGAGGATCTCACCGTCAAGGACCCATAACAATGTATCAATCGCAACTGCAAAAAATGACAGGATGGAAAAGGGAGAACCTTCAAAAACTAGGGAGGCCAAGCCCATGAATGACACTCATCAGAGTCACTTGTTTTCTATCTAGCAGGAATATTTGAGCTGCACTCTAACAGCACCTTTCCAGGCGGTGAAATTGGCCGGACCTCGAAAATGAACCGAGAACTTTCACACGGGCGCGCATAACGTGAGATAAAACACCTCAATTACAGGGAGTCGCTGAGTTACCTAAACCTGTAATTCCCTGGAACGCAGGAGGGAGAGAAAAACATGATTATATACACCGGAAAATCCTAGAGGGACTAGTACCGAACTTGCACGAGCAAGAAAAGCAACTCACTACGAAAGCAAAAGACTTGGCAGACGATGCACCATCCCCCCAATGAAAAGCAGGGGTGTCACAAGCACGTTAAAGACCATACAATAAGTGTCAGGGGGGCCCCGAAAGACTGTTCAACTGCCTCCCAGCACACATAAGGTGGATTAGCAACAGACCCCTGCAGTCTTCAGCTGGGCACGGACAAGCACCTAAAGTCAGTTCCTGATCAGCCGGGCTGGTTCTCGTACGATGTTTGCGTGCAGCCAGCAGCAACAAGCCTGGTTGATCAGAGGGACTGCGCTTGAATCCCCCAGGTAGCCTGGTCACAGACCGGGCCCGCGGGGGCGATTAGACCCCCGAAACTCCTCTCTCCCCCAGGATAAAACTCCAGGTTACATTAACAACTTATACAAGTACATGTAAAAGGTGTACTATTAACATGTACAAGAGGTACTACAAGTAACATGTACAAGGTCAAACAGAACCCTAGCTGACTTCAAAAGAATGATGGCATGCAAAGACTACGTAACCATATTATTAATTCGGCGCAAGTACCACAACCCACATTTACAGCCTATCCTTATCCCAGCCCCAACCAGCGACCAGGATGCTAAGATTGATGATGGGGCCCCAATCGGTTCAACAGTAAACCTAGGTACCAGCCAATGAGCAGAAGTGTTTTGGCAAATCGCAGAGGTGTTGTGGTATTACCACTCACACAGTCTGCCCTTTGTCAATTACTCCCATTCAAGCGCTGGTTGCAAAGCAACGGTCTGCTACTCAAGTGCACTATATACAGCCCATCTTGCCTTACCCGTGGAGAGGTGCACACTACCTATCACTGTAACATATGTGATAAAGTGTACATACTTCTGTTCTAAATTGGAGAAGGAGCTAATATACGTCAAACTTTTATGTGCTGTGATTTATTTTGCCTCCGGTTACCCCCAGGAAAACAGGACTTTTGGGACTCCAGGACTTATGGACTCTGGACTTTATGGGACTCCACTGGACTTTGGGACTCCTGGGTTGTAACAGATGACATACTACTATAAATAAAGCCGCATTGTTATGCTGAGCAATCCTCCGCAAATTAGTCCAGTTTTTTAGTCCCAGGAATGTGACCCCAACACCAAGTCCACCAACACCCAGGATGTGACCCACCCAGCCCACTAACACCCAGGATGTGACCCCACACCCATCCACAACACCCATGAATGTGACCCCACAAACCAGTCCACTAACACCGAGGATGTGACCCACACCATCCACTACACCCAGGCTGTACCCACACCAGTCCACTAACCCCAGGATGTGACCCACACCATCCACTAACACCCAGGAATGTGACACCACACACCCACCTCCACTATCACCAGGAATGTGACCCACACCATCCACTAACACCCGGATTGAGACCCACACCAGTCCACTACCACCCGGATGTGACCCACACCAGTCCACTAACACCCAGGATGTGACCCACACCAGTCCACTAACACCCAGGATGTGACCCACACCAGTCCACTAACAACCAGGATGTGACCACACCAATTGCACTAACACCCAGGAAAAGTACCCACACCATGTCCACCGCAACCACCACAGGAATGTAAGACCCCAACCAGTCCACTAAACAAACACGGATGTGACCCACACCAGTCCACTAACAACCAGGATGTGACCCACACCAGTCCACTAACACCCAGGTACCCATTTTACTATTGGGTGAACATAGACAACCCTTCGCCTGGAATCGAACCGGGACTCTCACCATGTAAAGCGAGTTTTTGTCACCAGCCACAGGACACCGAACCCAGGAGTTTACCCAATAGATAGAGTACCCAGGGGTGAAACCCCCCCGCGCCCGGTCTGTGACCAAGGCGAGCATCTTATGACCCAACTAATCTAACATCTTACCCAGAAGATATAAACACTGGTGGAATACTTTCAGTCTATCAAGGGGACAAGTAACTTCCCAGGGCCAAACAACCATTATTGAATGAAATAAGACGCCGTGGGCCTGCCAGCAGTAACAGCCTGGTCTAACATACAAGAGACAATGATGCCTGGCTCCAGGCCAGGCTTCACAAATGTTGACAGTGATCAGGAAACATCCTGACCAGCCGCGTCAGGCAAGAATTTAAACCTTTCGTTTACCTCGTCACTGATAAATTAAATGCTAATTAGCGTAATAAGTATCTGTTAATTCAACATACTAATTTATATGAGAGTACATTCTCACTGGTCGGCAGGAGAATTAATATAAGGAAGAATTTAAATACCAATATTGCGGCTAGAGCAAGTCCCAAATGGCTCAAACGTAACTAGAAATATATTTAAGAATTAGGTTTGTGTCCAAGACGTGGTAATAGACTAGAGTATGCTGATGGGTACTCTGTAGAGATACCTTCATCAGTAGAGTTACCTTCAAGTCTGTAGAGATTAATCATCAGTCCTGTAGAGTTATCAACAGTCTGTAGAGATACCTTCAGTCTGTAGAGATTATCTTCATCTGTAAGAGTTTTCTTCGGATTCTGTAGAGTTTATCTTCAGTCTGTAGAGTTATCCTTCAGATCTGTAGAGTTAATCTTCAGTCTGTAAGATTATCTTCATCTGTAGATTTATCTTCAGTCTGTAAGTTATCACAGTCTGTAGAGTAAACCATCAGTCCTGTAGAGTATACTCATCATGTAGAGATATCTTCATCTGTAATGTTACTTCAACTGTAGATGTTTTAATCTACAGTCTTAGAGTTACCATACAGTCCTGTAGAAGTATAATCTTCAGTCTGTGATTTATCTTTCAATGTCATGTAAGGTTATCTTCCGTCTGTAGAGTTATCTTCAAGTCAGTAGAGGTTTACCTTCATCTGTTAGAGTAAACTTCAGTCTGTAGAGTTATCTTTCAGTCTGTAGAGTTAACTTCAGTTCAGTAGAGTTATCTTCCAGTCTGTAGAGTTATCTCAGTCTGTATTAAGTTATCTTCAGTCTGTAGAGTTACTTCAGTCAGAAGAGTTATCTTCCAGACTGTTAGAGTTACCTTTCAGTTCTGTAGAGTTACCTTCAGTCAGTAGCGTTCTCTTCATCCTGTAGAGTTATCTTCAGTCCTGTAGATTATCTTCAGTCTGTAGAAGTTATCTTCAGTCTTTTAGAGTTATTAACCATTCAGTCTGTGAGGTTATCTTCAT